>CM042017.1:74147165-74427165 GCA_023525715.1 Cichorium intybus | reverse complement strand
AATTTATAAGCCCCCATAAGCAATTTCTGAAATTGTGTCCATGTTCTCAAAGTTTAGGTGAAATTCACAACAAATAATATGAATCTTTTTATTTGATATTTTTTCAGTTCTCTTTTGTTTCTTAATTGCGAAAGTGATTTAACTATAATTTGATGGATTTAGTTGAATTTCAAATTGAGCATTATTACGAAGGGGTTTAGTTTAGCCTGAGGTATGCCCAATAACCTTATTTTTGAACTCATTGAATGAGGCCCTAAACCTCTTTGTCACGTGATGCTTCGTGGATTTTAGCAGCAAGAATTGTTTGACTTTGATCATGTTTACTTTGGTTCATCTTATTTGGGTGTGCAGCGGTGATGACCAAAATTCATACATTCGGCAAATGAAAACCCTGGGGCCAAGGTATGGAATCCAATAGAATTGGAATTCGATATTCCGTTCCTTTGTATTTCATGATCTCCTTTCTTGACGTTTTAAACTTTTTTCTTTTTACAGTGTGATGGATTCCCCCGACAATTCTTTTCTTCTCGGCTGGCAACAAAAGCTTTGACCCGGAAAGTACCCGTTAAGCAACCCACAAAATTACGAATTTTTTAAAACATTTTTCATTGCATTCATTAATATTGCCAATTCTTTTAACAATTTTATTCCGCAAATCACACTTTATACATATATAACAGTATGTCTATTTATATATTTTAATAAATTGATAGTAAATGCATTATGATTTAACCAAGCATCTTTTAATTTCCAAGTTGGAGTATGAGAAAAAGAGGGACATGTGAGCTGGATTGCTAACCTGGAATCATCTCAGACTGAGCTAAAAAATTCATTGCATAAAGTTGATGACAGACAAAAAGAACTTAAATCAATGATAGAGAAAGCCACTAAAGACATGGAAACACTGAAAGAAGAAATACAAGGCATGTATAATGCTATTCAAAATGCTAAATTTTATAAAATCATAAAACTTGTGACAACTTTTTTTTCTTTTATTAGAGTGGAAGTCATAAGCTGAAGCTTGTGAGAAGGAGATGAAAGAATGGAAAGTGAAAATCTCTGCTGCTACAACAAACATACAAAGCATAAAAATAAAATAGATGCCAAGGTTAGTTTTCTTTTTAAAGGAAAATGTAAAAGTTAAGTTAATTGCTATTTAATTCTTTTTCACTCAGAAAATTATTTGCAGAAAAATCAAATTGTACAATTAAATTCGAAAAACAAGATATTCTTGAGAAATGTGAACTTACACTTCCGACTGTAGATGAGAGATGGATTCATTACATCAAATTCGTGTGAAGGGGAAAGGGCAAATCAGAAAAGTACTCTGGAAGGGAATGTTTCCAGAGTATCGTGATTTATCTTAAAGATACGTTTTATGATAAGGCTGAAGCTTTGGTTGGGGTTTACAAGGATTTTGAAAGAGGGTAAGTTACAGAAAATCAATAGTAAATGTGAAACAAGGTGCTCAATGACTTTGACGTTTGACCTAATGAAATACCTGGAAGCATGATTGGTTTGACTTGTAATCTAAAAGATAAAGGTGTAGGTGTTTCAGGACATGTTTAGATGTTGAAAAAATTGCAAACTTTAAAGAATAACTTTAGTTAAAGGGTGTGTTTATTTTTGCAGGATTAAGTAGCTTTATGTGTTGATTTGTATTGTTGGTTAACTATTAAATATTCAGTTAAACTAAACAATTGTTATTTGTGCACATACCTATTAATGTAAGGTTTATTCACTTTGCAAAGGTTGGGTTATTGAAAGTTGAAGGTTTTTTGTTATTTACCAGGTTTATACAGTGGTGATCTGGCCGAGAAGCATGAAATGAGTTCACTCTTGTTTGTTTATCCAGGTAATGAGTTCATGTTTAATATTAACATTCTACTTTTTAATTGTTTTAACATTTCCTTTTTTTAATGTTTTGTTCTTTAACTTTCTCCTATCGGAATCGACAAAATTGGACAATAAAATTCGACATGTCTTATTATATAAGTTTTTTTTTTTAATTTTCAACCGTGTGTTACATGGGTTTGTTCAAATATGGAATGTGAGATTTTTATGGGATTAAACTTCAAATTTCAAATTTTATTTCAAATTCAAATTCGAATTTATTTTTAAATTCAAACTTAAATTTCGATTCTTGATGTGAGTTCTTAACCATTTACTAACTATTAGAATTAATTACAAAAATATACATCAGAATGACTAGTATTCTTATAGAATGATACTGAAAATTTGAAAGTAAATTAACATTCTGGTAGAATAAATTACAAAATCATACTTATATAAATTACAAAATTATAAAAAAATCAGATTTATATGAAAGTAAATTAAACATTCTATTAGAATGAATTACAAAATGATATTTACATTGTATTGTGTAACATAAAAAATGACTAGAATAATATATTGGAATCTAAGAATATACATTCATTCTGACAGAATATATGATCATTCTGACAGAATATACATGGTTACTCTTCAATTCTTCTACTGTATGTGAAACGTATCCACTAAAAACTCATGTGGTAACATGTCTAACTAATTGATATTTCTGGAATCATTCTTAGCATCTTGGTTGTTGAAGAAATTGCTATTCTAGAATCAATCTACACTTCTCGAATCATTCTTGGGGTCATGAGGCTGCTGAACAAATACAAAGCCAACTCGATGAGAAATACAGAATCAAGAAATACACCCACCAAATTCTTGGAAGGAAAAATAATAACAAAGAACTTTAAAACAAATGATAAATACAAATCAACACTAAAAAGTATCTTTCTTCCACCACGTATACATACAATAATCCTTAGGATTTCAAGCAAAACTTTAAAACCATAATATTTTTTGTTTCAACCTAAATTTATCTTAGTAATCAGTGATAATAGTAAAAAATCCAGATTTAATTTTGCGTTTATCAACAACATTTAAATCAGAGAATAAGATATTGAATTAACCGAGGATGACCTAATTAAATAAGAGAAACTCGTTGGTTTTGTAGTTGATTCGATTGAGGCAAACGACCAACGAGCTTGACATTTTTTCTTTTCTTTCATGATCGTCTTCGTCGTAGTACTTGTCTTGATTGGCCGACATATCGTCGCCACTGGCGGCGGCGGTAGATTTAGGGTTCCGATGAGTTGATATATCAGACGTATCTTTTGTTGATGACGGGAGTTCAAGGAGTTAGATCGGTTGGTATCCAAGCTGTAGAAGAGAATGATGATGTTGGTGATGGAGGACTGTATTGATGAACCAGCGATGGTTTAAGGTTGTGGTGGAGGCTTTGTGATAGCACGATGGCAGGCTGATGGCGGCAATGATGGTTTGCTGGTGACCGACGATTCTATATTCGGAGGTGGTGATCGGAGGTGGTGATTGGAGGTGGTAGATCGCTGGAAGCGTAGGTTTTCTAAGGCTGGGAATGTAAGGTTAAGATAATAAAGGTATTAAGAGGCAATTACCAGTTTACCATAAATATAGGGCTCAATTCCATAATTATAGGCATTAATTTAATTTTAATTAACTGATTTAATTATTAATTGACCAAACTACCCTTGGTGATTCTAGGCTTCTGATTGGGTCTTACGTCCACACAATAATTATAAGTTTTATTATATCCTAACTCTATATATATATATATATATATATATATATATATATATATATATATATATATATATATATATATATATATATATATATATATATATATATATATATATATATATATATATATATATATATATACTAGTTGTCAGACCCGTGTATTACACGGGTTGATTAAAAGAAAATGTTAAATAAGAACATCCAAACATCAAACATTGTGTTAACTTAAAGTAAATAGCATATTATCTTAAAAATAAACAAAAACACACAAAATTGAGAATATAGAAATGTAATAGAAATATATAAAAGTTGAATGCTATAATACACAAATAAATTGAAGTACATTGTTATATCTTGCAATTAGTGCTTAAAAAATCTTGATTTACCATTGGGAAAATACAAAAATACCTAACATATATTCACAATTGCAATTTGATTTTTGAAATCGTAAGACGAAATTTGGGGTTAAACATTTAATTGACAGTTTCGTATTAATAAAAACGTAATTAGGGGAGATAGAATTTTAACGGCCAATTGTAACCACCATTAAGGAGTAGTAATGAACAAAGTATTTTTTTTAAGAAATTCAAAATCATGAGAAAATGACATGTGGCCAAATGAATGTGGTGGTGACATGTGGCTTTGAGTTATTTATTTATTAGGATAGGATACACACGAAATGTGCACATATGCACGAAAGGTGATCATATACACATTTGCGAAAAAAGTGCATATGTGCAAATTTTGTGTATACATATTATTTTTCAATTTTTTTTTTTGACAAAAAGTTTTAAATATAAGCGACTAGGTGTATTATATCTTTTTTTTTAAAAAAAAACTTCAGACAAAAAGTTTATATGGTTCCTAGGAAAATATTGGTTCTCTTTTGAAACTGACTCTCTCTCTCTCTCTCTCTCTCTATATATATATATATATATATATATATATATATATATATATATATATATATATATATATATATATATATATATATATATATATATATATATATATATATATATATATATATATATATATATATATATATATATATATATATATATATATATATATATATATATCATTTTGTGATTCCTTGTTCATGTCTCTTAAGTGAACTTAAAAAATGTAACTTACTAACAATAATGTCAAATTTGGCACACTAATAATAATGTTTAGATTTAGAACAAACATGCCATCAAATCTGGCAGAGCAAGATTTGCAACGATTATATATGCTTTGTCTGTTAGGTGCGCAACGTCCCAGAATAGGAATTTAGAGACGTTAGGGCATATTGGGATGTGTTTGTTACATAAAATGCCCACCTCGAAGTCTCCTGTTCCACAACAGCCCCTGTCTGTAACTTCAAAGCCTGAGAAATGAATAAAGAAAAAAACTAATCTTGATGAAATACATTTAATCGCATGATTTTTATTAAATTTGTAACATGCAATATAGAACAAAATAACATATGATGAATATTATAATCATGGGGTAACTGCATATATAGAACATAATTAATGTACTCTATCATTCAAGAACCGATCTAGCCTACAAGTTTTTAGGGATTTTTTGCGATTTAATATATTCATTAATTATCGAGGACTCTTAGGTGCTCTTTTTTAAGATGCAAAACATCTGTAGTCTACGGACCGCATTTACAGAAGAGGAGGTGGACGAAACGTTAGTAGTATGCAAGAAGACTACTATTTGTTTTCTAAAGTCTGCATGCTGCTAAAATAATTTGAAATTTAAATAAACTACTTTTTTAACTTAAAAACACTTTTTCAATAATTGTAGTTTCACAACACTGAAATTTAAATTTAATAGACATTCTGAATAATTCTAGTTTTACAACACTGAATTTTACTCCATACAACCACAAAAACAATTTTTTAAAAGCATTTATTCCATATTTTTCATTAACTGATCAACAATTTTCTCGTAAATGAGCCATATCTTCCTGGCCGGCCGCACTACCATGTGCTTCAACGCGATCGTCATCATCATCAACGTGGATATGTTTATTTCGAAGTGGCATATTAGGCTTATTGTATTTAGTAAAGAACTCAGCGCTCAAACCGACTTTCTTGTGGTTTGGGTCAAACTATGCGTTTCTTTCGTATCTTTTTTTCACTCAGATCATCCCTTTGGTTTGATTTTGTTACGGTTTTCGTCCAACTATACTACCCTTTATGATTTTTAACCTTTTTTAGTAATGGTTTAAATATTTTTAAGAATATTAATAAAGTAGACCCAACCCCATACCCTTTATCATCTCCATCTATAACGGTTGTTCCAAATAAAAAAAGAAAAATCTATAACGTCCCCCTCTCTCATATATTCTCATCTCCTTCCTTACTAGTCTACCGAAACCTATCCCCTACATGTTGGTAGTAGCTACCATCGCCATATGTCCAATGATATCTATAACGAGCAAGCTAGAAGCGGGCCACAATAACCCTATCTTTTTCCCTCTCCCTTCCCTAGTGACCCTCCTCCACCCTTCGCCACTGCAACCTCCGCCACATGCATGTCACCATTGAAACCCACTTCAACCTCCACCATCTATACATAGTCTCAAATGATATATGTATGAGCTCTATATTGTCCCATTGGCTTTACGTTTTGGTTCCCGAAACCAACAACTTTTGGATCCAATTTCAGTAGGGGGTTTGATTTGGAGATTCAAGTTCATCGGACTTTTGACATTGTTCATCGGATTTTTGTTTTCAAGTTCATATGATCTAGGGTATCAAGTTCATAGGATCTGGGGATTCAAGTTAATTGGGTTGGGTTTTGAATAGTTTGATTTTGATTTTGATTTGAATATTGGCATTACAGGCTTCATGATTGATTTTAATATTTGGTTGATTTTGATTTTGGGGATTCACGTTCATCATGATCGATTTTTGAATAGTTTTGTGTAACTTTGATTTTGATTTGGTTTTCATTCAAGTTTATGACATTAGAATCTGGTGCAAGAGGATGTCATTGGAATCTGGATCTAATGGCATGGAGGGGGAAGGGGTAGGGTGGGTCCTAATTAAAGATTAAAAAATAAAATACATTAAAAAGTAATAAAACTTAAAAATTACAAAATGGTGTTCGGTAAGAGCATAATATATATTTTTTATTTTTTTAAGGACTGAATTCATGACAAAAATACTACAATGACGGTCCGATTGAAAAAGAAGATGCTAGGGATGAGAAAAACACAGATTGACCCAAACCGAAAGGACGGTCAGTGTAACGTAAGTCTACTATTAATTCACTCGAATTTACTCTATTCATATTATATAAAGGTGGTTATAATGAGGATTATGAGGTTTTAAAGTTAATATTTGAGTGGAGGACCATCTCAAATCGTATGAAAGGAAACATCTTGAAGGTTAGTAACTAATGTCCGGTAAGACTTTTCATTGGCAAACATGATGATTTCGAGGATGCTGCTCAAATGACATAACTTATGTTTGCACTATGGTCATGGAGAGAATGACTCCCATAGGATAACACCCGAACTCGCTCAACTGTTACTAAATGAGTTCAAATATCCCAATGATATCTCACTTAAATTGTTTATAGTTCGAGACATGCAATGTTGTTTTAAATATATTCTATAGTCTTCAATACCCAACCAAAATGCTTATTCATGTGAATGAGTACAAGAAAATACAATGACAGATACCATTTTTCTTTAGAACGGAAAATCTAACCTACTCCTAAACTATTGCTTGAAAAGAGCTTAATTTGGGAACGTATTAATTTGTGTGTGATGTCAGATTTATTAGTATTCCAACATGGTAACACATTCCATATGTGTATTGATAATCAAGATGTGAACAAAATACCCTCAAATGTCGATTTCCTATTCTCCAGTTTGATGACTTTACCTGTTACATTGGGATACTATTTTATCAAAAATTAATCTTTGGAACATCTACCACTAGATGCACATGCGAATGGGGGCGAGTGGAAAATGACTTTCAACAATCGAGACAAGCTAAGGGAGTGGATGGTCATGATCAGGTTTAGACTATCCAAAGCTCGAGAACATTCATGGAGTTGATGAGCTTTCTTGTCATTGTGCATAGTTATTGATAGCAAATATGCAACATCAACAAACTACATATATATGCACCAAGCCTTTATAAATCAAAATGCCGTTTTCTTCTTCACTTTCTACTCCAACGTCAAAATCGTCCTCTTCGTTTACAAAATGACATTTTCCTTTAGAGCTTCAGCTCATTGTGGATGTTTTGGCACCTTTATTCTTCTAACCTGTTCTTCTTGTTAAATAAGGATCCTTATTCGTTGCGCAAGCAAATGCAACATGATCCCACACTCTAGTTACATTCACAACCCAAAGAGCTACATGTATAACTTAGCACCTTCAGTGAAATTTTTCTTAGTGTAAATGTTCACACTCCATATTACATCTACCACTCCGCTAATTTAGCACCAACAACATGCAAGTTAAAGTTCCTTAGAGATTATGAACATATACAATATTATACTTTTGTGCATTATGCAAGGTTTCTTCTCATTTTCAGTGCTATCAAGTCTCAAAAAAATCCCCCGTGTACCTCAATACATAAGAAGCTTGGTGTGAATTGTCATCTCCTCTCCTTCATTCAATACCAAGTTATGAATGCACGACATCAACCCATTCATCACCGTAACATAATTTTATACATTCAGATTGTTATAGTACAAAGATGGATTTAAGAAGTGCTCGAACACATGCAAATGTTGATGTAACTGACAATTCCATCTCATATAAATGATTATGAAGATGTCTCCATTTTTATTTGATTTGTTCTTGAAAGACAAGGAAATAACCGCATATTCGCTAACCACAGCCTCATAAATATAACCCACATGAGGCTTTCTCTCTCTATAAACCAAACAAAGGACTCACAATAACAACAATCCCACTTTCATATCAATATCTATATTGTCCCAAGAAGAAGGCAACAATATGATATTGGTTGTTTTCTTTCCTTAACACTCTTTCGAAAACTTTATTTTTATCTATTCTTCAGAAGTAAACATTTTTATTAAATTATTTTTCCAAGTCCTAAAGAAATTCAACAGTATAGAAGTCGTAGCAAATTGGGTGTTTGTAGGCCTAACCATGTCTCCTTTCGCAGTGAACTCTCTCATCATGTTCAATAACAAAGTGTGGTTGTAAATGTAAGTGTTCATCGTGACTACCCTTTAACACATTCTTTTCAAGATATGGCAATTTGAAGGTGTCCTCGAACATCAAATCGGTGTAATGAGCCACACATGTAGTCTAGGTAAATGCACAGATAATTTCTATCCACAATTTTGGGTTATTAGTAGAATAATAATTGCTAATAATTAATGAATATTAAATTATTTAGAAATTCATTGTAAATTTATCGACTCTAACATTGCTACTTGCACAATCTATTACAAGGTGAATAATATCGTTCGGGTCCGATTTTTTGTATGAATTGATCAAACAATGTGAATATAATGTCAGCTATGTAAGAACTAAAAAGTAAATAATTAAGTTTGTCACATTTGGTAACAATTTGCAAAGTAAATAATAATAAAGTAAGCCAATGTATGTATGTAAATAGCTAACTTCCTTAGAGAGTATTCATTCACTAAGAAGTCGATAAATGTCATTCCTTTCGTGTCTCTCCATCTATCTGTCATAAAAAATAAAACAAATTTTATATTGTTTTCTCAACCTCATTTTCTTCTTAAAGTTTTTTTTTCTCATATGATCCATCTCACGCTTTAACATAGGAATTAATAACTCATGATATCTAGGGACTTATAATAACTTAAGGTAATGAATAATGAATATATTTCATGTTCTAATATGGTAAACATGAAAAGGAAGTGCTATTTCAACATTATTGCTAGGTAGCATATTAAAATTTGGTTGAAGGAACAAAGAATATGACAAAATGATATTTTTGGGGTTTTATTTCAAAAGTCGGGATTACAAAACACAAACATCAATTTTATTGGTAGCACCGGGATGTAGCAAGATGTTCAAAGTTAGCGAGTAATGCAAAGAAACTGATTTAGAAATTTTTTGAAGAAGAAACCTACGAAAGGATGCAATAAAAAATTTATCTCACTATAATGATGTCGTCGATTTAAAAGAAGATGATGCAATGAATTGCATAGTCCATGATATCAAATAGTTTGGGGATGGCAAGGAGCTATCTATATGCTACATAGCCATAGCAATGAAATAGCGTTTGCTATTTCATGTTTAGAAATCGAGTAGTAGAAAAAGAAATATATTCATTAGTCAATAACTTAAACTATTATAAGTCTGTGGATATCATGAGGTATGACTTACTATGTTAAAGATTGAAATGGAACATACGAAAAAAGTTTTGAAAGAAAATTAGGATAAATAGACAACATACAGAAGTTCATTGATGTCTGATGGATGGAAAGACCAAATCGAAAGGGCGCTTACTAATTTCTTAGTGATTACTCCCCAAGGAAGTACGTTTATTAAGTCTATTCATGCTTCCATCTATTCTTATACAGGTGATCAACTTACTTTTTAATTTCCTTCAAATTTTGAAACCTTTAGATTTCAATTCCTTTGACAGATTTTTGATCCTTCCAAAACAATCTGCAGACCAAACACACCTTAGTTACTTCTTAGTTCTTACATAGATGACAACATCTTCCCATTGTTTGATCGATTCTGTAACACCCAAAAGACATGTTTGTATACTTTTGACTTATCATAACATGTTGTGGGTGTTTAGGAAGTTTTAAGTAAGTATTGGTGTTTTGGTAAAAGACAAAAAGTGTGCGAAGTGAAGGATTGATCAAATCTTTTGTTTTGGTGATGTTAGGATGTTATGTTTTGGTTTAAATGTTCATTTTATGACTTAATATGAAGTTTATACGGTAAGTTTGGAATTATAGGTCAAAGGGTTGAAAGATACGAAAAATAAGTGAGGATCCTTTTAACAGGGGTTTTTAGTGGCATTATCAATGAAGTAGATAGCGATGTTATCTAAGGTACGTTGATATTGTGGAATTAGATATGAATTGAGATAGAGACGCTATCTTTGAAAGATAGAGGTGCTATTGAGATAGAGACGCTATCTCTGGAAGATAAAGGCGCTATTGAGATTGAGACGCTATCTCTGGAAGATAGAGGCACTATTATCGTCTGAAAGCAATCCACTTAAGACCATTTAGTCGGTCATTTGGTGTTTAGTTCACTAAATAGAAAAAACGAAGGGAAAGAGTTCTAGAGGTGTTATTGGGTCGATTTCATCAATTGGGGTGAAAATCAAATGGGTTTTACACCAAATTGAAAGATTAAGGTTAGAAACTCCTTCTATGTGCAGATTGCTATGCAATTCTTGTTAAATTGTTAGTTATTGGTTGGTATGGAAGTTGGTAAATGTAGGGTTTGGTGCATATAATCGAATGGTATGTGGTAGTTCATATTTTCTAGGTGTTTGGGAGTTGAAAATGGAGTTTTTGAACTAAAAATAACTATTGTTCATAGATAGCGGCCCTATCTATCTAAGAGAGCGCCTCTATCTAGTCTGTGATGGAAAATCAACAAAATTTTGCAGTATAAGCTGAAATGGTGTTGTGTTATGACTACGGAAGGTTTAAACTTTGTTTCCCTGTAGACAATAAGGAGTAAGGAAGCTTATAAACATAAAGCTTAACTTACTTTTGATCTTGGACTTAAGGTGAGTAACTTTACTTAGCCTTATTTGGTGTTTTGTTGTTTGCTATAATTTGTATATGTATATGCATATTGTATGCTATGCTAGATTTAATAACTTGGTGAATCTTATTATGAATATTATGTATGTTGATATGGAGAAACTTTAAGGGTAATTAACTCTATATATAAGGGGTGTACTCATAGATGACTATGTTTATATGTGTTGAAATTACAGGGTGTTCTAATAGTTGCATAAGGGATACTTTGCAACTATATGGTGATTAAAGATTTGTGAAAAATTGGTGTGTCAGGAAACATGTGTTAGATCTCTAGGTTGGTGGAAACCCTAAGATCCCTCATTGTGGTGTGTATAATTCTTTTGGTGTGGTACGAGTAGTGTTGGTATTAACCCTTATATATGTAGTGTTATTATTAATGGTGAATTTGGTATTATTGTTTGGTGTTTGGTGTTTGGTTTTTGGTGTTTGGTGTTTGGTGTTTGGTGTTTGGTGTTTGGTGTTTGGTGTTTGGTGTTTGGTGTTTGGTGTTCAAACAAGTGGTGAAAACTAACTCGTGGTTAGATTGTGTAAAATTTACTATTGGATTATACATTGCTACAGTAAAGTTATTCACTAAGCTTTTTGCTTACGGTGTTTCATTGTGGTGTTTTGCATGACTAGGTGTAGTAACACTCGACTTTGATCATGGAACGATCTTGAAGGTATCCACTTGTTGCTTCCAAGGCATCAAGTACTATGTTTTAAAAATAAAATTGTACAAATTCTTTGAAATGGCTTATATATGCTCGATGTCAATTTATGGGGCGTTACAAATTGGTATCAGAGCTGTGGTTTAAGTGAACTAGGTGTCAGTGGTGTAGATTCCTAGACTTAAACGACAGTAGGTGAGGGTGTGTTGTCATATTGTAGGAGTGTATGATGTTAGTAGGGGTGTTTTGACATACTAACAATAATGTTGAAATGCTATCCCATGGTGAATATCTGGAATATGGAAGATTGAGGTGGAGTTAGAAAGAATGGGACGTCACTAGGAGCTCGGACGGACTGACAAGGCGTTGATGCAGCTGCTGCAAGATAATGATTCTTCTAAATACTTCTCTAATAGGTAGGATGTATTGAGGAAAATGTGACTCGATGCATCCGAAGGGTGATAGTGAGGGTGGTGGATACTTAGTTGGAAGTAACTTAAGGGTGGGAGATGCAGTCAGTGTGGTGCTAAATGACTAAGTTGTGGAGAAGATTAGACTAGTAGTCATTCGGGTTGAAGTAGAGACCCAAGAGATTTGGTACTAGGTCTGGGGTTTAAAACCTTGGGCATGTGGATTGGTAAAGACATCAAGTAGACCCATATGTGGCATATTAGGTGATGAAAGAAATTCCTGGAGAATTGAATGGGGCGCATTGATTTGAAGTGTTTCAAAAGTAGGAAGTTGGAGCCATTAATTCTAACTGTTTCGGTTGAAGTTGTGCTTGTTGTAAGTTGAAAGTGAAGATCGTCTATTAACTAATTGGAGCTCAAGCGGGAGTATCATTCAGGGGTGGACCTTCCTGAGGATTCACAAATAAAGTGAGGCTGGAGTTGGACGAGATGGCAAAAGATTTTATTTTGAATTCTTCTTTAACTTATGTGATATTAATTCAGATGGCGATATTTCTCTCTTAGTTACATTAACGAATGGTATTTTGCGAAAAAAAAAATCGTAAATGAATATTGTATGTTGATCGTCCAGAAGAGGTGTGGATTTTAGTTTGAGTTCATGGGATCCTAATCCCTATGAGTTTGAAGCTAATTTCTTATCAAGGAATTTGAATTAATGATTGGCATAGAGTGGTTGGTTGGCAGTTTATGGTGTTGGAAAATTGTAGTAAGGAGACTGTGCTGGTGAAGGTGCCAGGTGAGTTCCAACTTACAATATATGTCTATCTGTGATAGAATCGAACCTAGATGATTTCTCTGGCTAATGTAAAAAGCTAGTTAGTAGCCCCTATCACCCACAAACCAGTCAGAGCATATGGAATGTACGATGGAGTTGATGGAGAAAATCCAAAACAATGATATCTCACGCTCCCACATGCTGAATTGGCCTACAAACGATCTGTCCCATTTAAGATCGTGTATAGTTAATTAATACCCGAATACCCACTCAACCTAGCTCCCTTCCCTGCAATTGAGCAGTTAAGTGTAGATGGAGACACCCAGTCAGATCAAATCAAAAAGTTACACCATCAGGTTCACGAGCATATATAAGCCACATCACTCGATATCAGGACCATGCAAACTAACATAAAAAACAAGTAATGTTTAAAGAGTGATCTTGTGTGGATTAGCCTTCGAAATTAATGATTTCTGGTTAGATGTCTCGTCAAGCTCAAACTTCTTATAAGTTATATCCTATTAGTGATTAAATATTTTCCATAATTATCTAGGAATCCTAAGTTTTCTAGTCTTTTATTTTCTTCTAAATAGTGGTGATTATCATGATGACTATCAAGTTTGAGTACTATTATTTAAGTTCCGTATGAATCTGAGATAAAATCTTCAAGAACAGACATTGTTCTTAGTGTTTTTGGTTCCTCATCATATCTAGTCATTCCCTTGTGTATGCTTCTGCTCTCACAAAGTGCTTGAATTTCCAAGAAAACTTGGAGAAGTTTGAACTTAATAAGCATCATTACCAATAAAGCTGTAGGTGTTGAACTGTAAAATCGAGTCTAGTACATACCGTATTCGCGAGCGTTTTTTAAGATGGCTAGAACGATATTGAAGTAATCAACATAGCAAATCCTCGATTGTGGCAGACTGCTTCTAAGAATTTTGATCCGACGTTTTAGCATGATGTTGAAAATTTTTGCTTCTTCATTGAACTTCTCGCCACAAACTCTAAGTCCTCCTCCATCTATGATTCTTGCTAGTGGCCAGCAACCAATTGAGGGTGTACCCCAAAAAACTATCCTTCTTGCTCCCGATTTGTATAATTCCTTAAATACAATTTTTGGGAAAACTGATCACATGAAGCTAGATAAACCATGATTTAGTTACAGACAACAAAAAACCTACACATGTACATGGCGTTACCTTTGCAAAGTTTGAAGCCTGGTTGACCAACAGATTAGCATAAGCAGACACATTGTACTCTAATCTTCTAATTGGAACACTGGTGTAAGTTATACCCCAATCGTTAGAGCTTGCTGATATCAAATACACACTCTTTCTTATTATATGGTTTGCAGCTTTTTCTCCAACAATCGTATTGAGCTTTGATATGTATCCTTTGAACAACTCCAATTGAAGGAATAATGGTATGACATTCTAATTGTTATACACCCAACAAAAGTGAACATAATTCACATATACAGACATGAATGACAATTAATTAATTTAAATTAAAGTTTGAAATAGAAAGAGGTTTGAGAAAGAATAAGATTTGCATACCAATGACATCGGTGTTAAGGGATCATACCCAGAGCCAGCAGAAGCAAAAGATACACCAGTAGGAAGATCTTCGTCTTGTATGTAAGGGTCTAAATATGCTGGAAGATACTCCTTCACTCCTAGTATCTCAACTTCAATATTTGCGTCAATCAGACTTTAGCAATGCATAAAAGTTTAGTTTCTCAACTTTGAAATTTGGTATCAAAGTACTTACCAAAGTAGTCGCTAATTGTTTTTCCATTGCTGAACCTTCCTGTTGCTTTTCCTCCCATAAAATCCTTTCCGTAGGGGGGAAAATTAGCCTTGGCCGCTGTCTTGAGATAGTTATTGTTCCCTGTATCGAAGAAGGAATCTCCAAATGCCAAGACTGATGGTACTGAGTCGTTTTTTGGTTTATGTACCATTGTCTCACTGCAGCATAAACAAAGAGAAGCATAGAAATAGATGTGAACTACCTTATCAACTGAAGGTAGCATTCTAGATATAATAATGAAAATAAGAACAAGAATGTTATACGAAAAGGATGAAATAATTCTAGTTTACGTTGTTTAGCCTTTTCAATTACTTATTATTCCTGGTTACTCGTAAAAATGTTATTAGATCCTTTCTTCATATGTAATTTGTAATATATGATATGTAATCTGTAATCTGAATATATATTATGTGTAATCCGTAATCTGTAATATGTAATATGTAACCAGATGAAGGGAAATAATTAATTACCTCGTTCGTCAAGAGCAGGTTGCGAAACCTAAATTTGTTTTTTTTTTTTTCTTTTATTACTTCACTCCGGTGACAAGAGGTCAAACCCGAAGTCGTCGTCAACTGTATAACAGCGAATAACACCTGAAAGGCTGAAACGGCGGGGGCCATAGTCGAAGATTTAGCGGTGGTGATCGAAACGTGAGTATCGTCGAAAGAAATATAGCTATGGCTGGAGTGGAGAGCTTCGTTTATGCGTAGTAGCAATCTCATGAATTTGGAGGTCACCAAATTGAGGCTCGCTTTTTTTTTTTTTTTAACGGCGGCTTTTAAATAAATAAACGGCTAGCAAGAAGCTAGCAAAAAAAGGAAACAATTACACATAAGTGTCAATATAAGGAGAACTACACCAATATTCCAACATAACATTTTAAATTTCGATCTATTTTTAACCCAATTGAAAACCGCCATCATGAGCTCTTCTTTGAAATATGAAAACGTCACAATCTTCTTCCCAAATGCTTTTGAATTTCTCGCTTTCCATAGGAACCATATCATAGAGTAACCAATAGAACACCTAAGCTTGTAATCCCCTTTGTTACCCGCCACCCCTAGCAATCGACTCCGAGAAATCCTCAAGACATGAAGGAGGAGTGCCCCAACCATTAAACCAAGAACAAAGCCAATCCCAAGCTTCCATAGCAAAGTGACATCCGAAAAAGAGATGATTAACATCTTCAATACTAGAATAGTAAAAAGCACACAAACAATCATTAACCACAATGCCCCGTATAGCAAGATTCATATCACTATGCGTGCGCTGATTCATATCACTATGGGCTAAACTTCTTTGATCAAGGCAAACGGCAACCCAGCCTAGTTTGTTTGTGCCATAACACTTTATAAGCTATACGAGTCACCTACGGCTCATGCTCAAGATAAAAATAATTGATTTGGTTCGGGAACGACTGCCTAAAGGCATGGCCATGGAGTTTGGGTGCGTACCCGACCTCTTGCCTGTCAAAAAAAAAAGTTTGGTTACAGTTAAAAAGTACTGCCGCTCCTAGGATTTTGAAATCCACCTGTTTAAGGGCCGCTTTGCGTACCCAGTTAAAAAGGCCCTATGATATAGGGATGAGACTGATATAGGGATGAGATCGGTCTCAAAATCGGACTGGACTAACTCGGAACCGAAAACCCGGAAACCCAATAACAGGCAAGTCGAGAACCAAGAACCGAACAGTCAAGGAGGGTACTGTGCCAGTTATGGTACCGAGTTTTCAGTTTCAAAACCGAACAGAATCGAATTTGAAAGTACATTGCCATTTTTCGCACAATGCATTGAGTTGTTGCTCTGAATGGTTTTGGAAGGGAGAAAGAAACTAATTCGTATGTGTGTTGTGTGTGTGGTTTTTGAATGGTTTAGCTTGGAATGGTTGTTAGGAATCGGATCGGGTACACGCAGCGGAAACACACTATCACACACACACAAACTCACGAAAATAAAGCAAGAAGAACACAAGGATTTTTACGTGGTTCGGATTCGGTGCAAATCCTACGTCCACGGGCTGCAACTGAGTTTTCTTATATTTACTCTATGAAGATTACAATTACAATTGATTGCTACACCAAATAAACGAAGAGATCATTCTATTTATAGCCATAATAGTTCCTTATTTTCTTCTTTGAATATTAAAAGTTGGTAGACACCTTTCCACCAAACACGGACGCATCAATTCAATTTGAAATTGAATTGTAAATCAAGTTACAATAATTACCCTTAAACTTTAATATTCTTGTCACATGGCTCCACAAACTTAACAATCTCCCACTTGGAGACATGAACAATACAGTAACTCCAGTAATCTTCAACCAAATCAGTCTTTCAAGCTTCCAGTTCCCAAGAACAAGCTAGACTCAATCAAATTTCCTTAGTTGCAGCCGCCCCTCATCTTCAAGTACTAGAAGGGCCAGTTGAAGCTCCTACTAGCTCCAACTCAACCGTGGCTAATCCCACCACCGACTCATCCTCTGTCTCAACCGGTTTGGACACTCCACCAGCTCCAGAGATACACCGAGGACCACTAACACTCTCCAAACTTTGCAAACTTCCAACAAGAGAGAATTTTTCAGTCTTAGTCTTCAAAACCCAACGGCTCTTTGTAACTGTACCCGGAACACACCCTGTGCTCCCACTGTCACAAAATCCCCTGAATGGTTTAGACTTTCCGACTCGTTCAACTAACATCCCCTTGGCTCCAGAATTCATGTTTGCAAAATGAACTCTCTTAGCACTAGATTTAGCGAACCAGATTTTGTCATGCTTAACGGGGACGGTCATACTTCCCTCAGCAGGTACCTCAACCATATACAATGACCCACGCTTCATACCTTGAGCAATCACCGAATTACCATTGACCACCCTCCATTTACCATCACCAAACCTTACTTCCAGTCCTTGTTTATCCAGCTGACCAACAGAAATCAATTTCTTCTTTAGCTCCGGAATCACCCTGACATTCTTCAGGTTCCATGTAGTTCCTAATGAAGTAACCAGATCAATATCTCCCATGCCTGTTACTTGAAGCATCTTGTCATTTGCTAACCGCACCTTCCCAAAATCTCCTTCTTTTAGATTCACCATCGTTTCTCCGTTGTCCATGGCGTGAAACGAAGCTCCTGAATCCATGACCCAAGAGTCTACAGAACTTTCCATACTTAGTATCAGTGCATCATCCTCAGACACACTCTCAGCACCAGCAATGTTCAATTCTTTCTTTGGACATTGACTCTTAACATGTCCTACCTCCTGGCAGTTCCAGCACTTCACATTCTTCCAAGTTCTAGACGAACTTCTTCCCCGACTCCCACAGCTCCCACTATTCCTGCTATTCCTACTACCTCTTCCGATATTTAATAACTCAGAAGAAGAAGATCCACCTTGATTTTTGCGTCTGACATCCTCGCCAAGAACCAAATCTCTAACCCCTTCAAAAGTCATACCACTGGTCCCTACTGAACTTGTAACAGCGGTTACTGTTCCAGACCAGCTATCAGGTAGTGAAGCTAGTAGCAATGAATCTTGAGTCTCGTTATCAAATTTAATTCCCACAGATGACAATCTGGACAGAATTGAATTTAGATTGTTAATGTGAATCGTAACTGAGCTGTCTTCATTCATCCTTGTCGTGAACAATTCCCTCATCAAGAACACCTTGTTAGCCGCCGACGGTTTCTCATACATGTTCGTCAGAGCATCCATCATACCACGCGCCGTGGTTTCCTTCATGATGTTGAAAGCGACGCTCCTTTCCAACGACAACGTAATAACCGCCTTAGCTTTCTTGTCCTTTGAGTTCCACGCATCTTCGGCAGCTTTTTCCATTTTCTCCGGTTTGTCTCCAAGTACCACGTCCAAATCTTTCTGACATAGCAATGCTTCTAATTGAATTTTCCACCAGCTAAAGTCAGAACCGTTGAACTTCTCGATTACAACCTTGTCTTCAGCCATTACGACAAACAAGAGACAAATATTTTATAGTACTTTTGTGTGACAGAACAGTACCCTTCAAAGTACCAAGATACCTTTAATACGATTAATAGAAATTAGTTTCTGATGTGGAAGATCAGACAAAACTGCAACCACAGAGCATACTCTAATTTCTAAAACCGAGACCTCCTCCAAAACCCGAAGCTCTGATACCAGTTGTTAGGAATCGGATCGGGTACACGCATCGAAAACACACTATCACACACACACAAACTCACGAAAATAAAGCAAGAAGAACACAAGGATTTTTACGTGGTTCGGATTCGGTGCAAATCCTACGTCCACGGGCTGCAACTGAGTTTTCTTATATTTACTCTATGAAGATTACAATTACAATTGTTTGCTACACCAAATAAACGAAGAGATAATTCTATTTATAGCCGTAATCGTTCCTTATTTTCTTCTTTGAATATTAAAAGTTGGTAGACACCTTTCCACCAAACACGGACGCATCAATTCAATTTGAAATTGAATTGTAAATCAAGTTACAATAATTACCCTTAAACTTTAATATTCTTGTCACATGGCTCCACAAACTTAACAATGGTTTTGTTCATGTCTATTAATCCAAATGTTTGTTGTTTAGAATGGTTTTGGAATAGTCTAGCTTAACGTTTTGGAGTGATTTATTTAGCTTAACGTTTCAAAATGGTTTTGTTAGATTGAATCATCTAACAGGGAAGATGCGACCCCATAGGGATTCCAGGGAAAAATTCCCCACATGTTGGTATTTTCAGAGGGTTTAACAAGGCTTGAACGCCCAACCTCTGCCTCACGTGGGTACAAAACCCGGTGTCTCTTCTAGCTGGGCTGGAAGTCATTGACCCCTACAATGCTATATGAGAACTACAAATATAAGAACACAAAAACTTTTTAATTAGCAACTCTTTTTTGCAATGTAGTTTCAAAAAGTAACCATTTGACCTATACAAAAGCTAGTATCAACTCTAAAATCCCTATATTATCTACTAAAAAATATGTATATGCTTTTTCCCATTTCGTTGTCCTTTTTATTGTGTATCGTCTCTTCAAGCTCTAGTATAAATCGGAAATATAAAATTTGAAGTTACTTTTGTTACAAAAAACAATAAATAAGGTAGAAGTTGTTACCTATGGCTATGTCATCATCTTTTAACATATTGTCGATACCGTCCATAATCCATTTCCTTGATTTTTCTAACTCAATCTTGGGTGCAAACCAAAGCTTCTACTATCATTGTGGACAAGTTTGTTCGATAAGGTTCTAATATGCGCCTGTTGGTACTAAATGTACTAAATGCGGACTTGGATGTCATGGTTGAAATTTGAATTACCAAAATATCTAATAACATAAACATATAAACTTGTAACTCGTAAAATATAAGAAAGAGTAGAAAATAAAATAAAATTTATACCTTTGACCATCCGAGCAACAATTAAGAAACATGGGCCATTTCATTTCCACCACAAAAGAATATCAAAGTCGCTATTGTATGAGTAGCCTGCTCATTCAAATATCAAATATCTTTTTAACTTTGTTCTCAATGAAAATGAGTTCTTGTCCCTCATATTTAGATAATAAAAAAGTCATTATAGTCACCACCACAAACCACTTCTTGCTACTTCATTCTTGACACAATATATGAGACTGATATCATCAAATGTTTGTTTGTACATCGAGCACAAATTTTCCATTTCCTTTTCCACCACTTAACTAAAGACTCAACCTTTATATCAATATCTAATGTTGACATGAGATCTGTTCCAGTTTACATGGCCAACTTCCAAAAGACATGTTAAATGTTTGTTTGTACATCGAGCACAATTTTCTCCATTTCCTTTTTCAACCCTCAACTAAAGACTCAGCATTTATATCAATATCTAGTGTTGACATGGGATCTGTTACAGTATACATGGCCAACTTCCAAAATGCATATCTAAGAAACTTAACATTCACTTGCGGATCAATAAAACCACAAAAAACATGTAGTCGTTTAGCTTCTCGAAATCTCTCAAATACTTGTCATATTTGTGAAGGGTTTTGCACAATCAATGAACAACAAAATTCCTAAGTTCACATGCAACCCTAGAAAGATCTATGTTTTCTTCTATGAAGATATAAACTAAAAACCTAAGGCCAACATTTATTTCTAAAGATCAAAATAAGAATTAACCAACCTTTTGATCTTATTCTTGAAGCTAGCAGCAAACAGATCCTGCCTCAAATGCAAGTCACACCCAAGCTAAGGAGGAGAGAATCCAGCAGAGTTCCTTTGGTTCAATTTGGCGCAGGAAATAGGGTACCAGGGGGTTCCTTTTATAGCCTTCTAGGGTTACAGCTGAAACCCTAGAGGAGCCTCCAAAGTGGGCAAGCCTGTTGACCACTTGGACCAGATCCCCTAAACCCTAATTAGGGTTTTCTCCACCTATGGAGAAGCCTCCATGGTTGGCGCCACTTTTGGCCCCTGGCCACTGGCTTGCCAGTTATTCAACTATTGAATAAATACAAACCAGTCCTTGCACTTATAATTAATTAATTTAATCACTAAATTAAATCCAATTAATTCTAGATTAAATTTTAATTAATTATTATAGTTTCTAATTAATATATTAACATTTAAATATATTAATAAACTATTTATTTATTTCTATTGATTTATTAAACAATTAATAAATCAACCTTTCTCTCTACCGAACTCTACACTAATCATCCAGCTATAAGGGCAACCCAAATAGACTTTGCTTCAATTAACAAGATAAACACAATTATAAGTCATGGCTTAGACACCAAATCTAACAGTCTCCCACTTGGATAAGTCTATGACTTTAATTGTCCACTTACCTTCTGATTAATATCAGTTTCCCAGAAACTGTTCCTGAACTCTGACCCAGTCAGTTCTGTCCAAAGATAAGTGATCAGATGATCCTCCGTCCAACAATATATTTTTCAGACTCAAGACATGGATTAATATCAATCTTGGTCTGATACTCTGTTTCTCGATTTCCGATTTGCTTATGACTGTAAAACTGCTAATTGAACACATCAATTCAGTCTCGGTTGGCCAACACTTTCAGTCAACTTCAAAATCATCGAGAGGCCTACAGATATCTGTTTCACATCGGGTCAGGGACGGATAAGTTTCGACTTAATGTCTATACCTTTTACCAGTCAGAATACTCACAACAATGCGTTTTATAACACCAAGTTACCGGCGTGTTTTCGCATTATCAATGAGCAACCGTCTCGCAAATAATAGATCATATCTCTCCACATAAAGATCAAAGGATATTATCGTCTTAACATTGCTCGTGATGTAATCCATGAAGCAATCTGTTAAGCGCGGGTTTATCCAATACTCAAATCTCTATTTTCTAAGTACTCATGAATGTTGTAGCAGTCTTACTGCAATGTCTAACTCCTTAGACAATCTATAACCAGTTCATGACAGTCTTTGTTCATACTTACTCCCTAACAGTATGATCGACTGTGGAATTTCAAATAATCTAATTACTTAGGAAGTTAAACATGCAAATATAGAAACACAATAATAAACAATTGACAAAGGTAGTAACAATACTCATTTATAAATCTCCATTATAAAATCACCAAGTCAATTACATTTATACTATTACAAGTTTCAAATCTATCTAATTACTAAAACTAATATCATCCTTCAGTCCAATGCTCTAAGCATGCTGATTGTGTTTGATCCTGCTCAGTGCCTTAGTCAAAGGATCTGAACGATTGTCTTCTGATGATACCCTCTTAACCAAGAGGTGACCTTCTTTTACTTGATTTCGAATATAGTGGTACTTTCTTTCGATATGCCTGGACTTTCCATGGTCTCGCGGTTCCTTTGTCAAGGCGACCGCTCCTTCGTTATCGCAGAAAAGTTCCACCGGCTCCTGAATGCTCGGGACAACTCCAAGGTCCCCGATGAAGTTCTTCAGCCAAGTCGCTTCCTTAGATGTTTCACTCGCTGTAATGTACTCTGATTCGCACGTTGAATCAGCCACCGTTTCTTGCTTGGAACTTTTCCAAGTGACCGCTCCACCGTTCAAAAGAAATACCCAGCCCGACTGGGACCGACCACTGTCCTTATCTATCAGGAAGCTGGCATCTGTATATCCACTCACTTTCAAGTCATCACTGCCACCAAGGACTAATACCATATTCTTTGTCCTTCGCAGATACTTGAGTATGTTCTTAACCGTAATCCAGTGTGCCTTTCCAGGATTACCCTGGTACCGACTAACCATGCTTAATGCAAAGGATACGTCGGGACGAGTACATGTCATAGCATACATGATCGACCCTACTGCCGAAGCATAAGGTACCCGACTCATCTCAGCTATTTCCTCATCGGTACTCGGACTTTGAGTCTTACTCAATTTGGCATTACTCTGGATGGGTAGTTCTCCCTTTTTGGAATTTTTCATGTTAAACCTTTTTAACACCTTTTCCAAATATGTACACTGGCTCAGACCTATTAATTTTCTCTTTCTATCTCTCAGTATTCTTATCCCGAGAATATAAGCAGCTTTTCTGAGGTCTTTCATGGTGAAACACTTCCCGAGCCAAGATTTGACATCTTGCAAGGTCGGAATGTTGTTTCCCATGAGCAGTATGTCTTCAACATACAGCACCAGAAAAGTGACTATACTCCCACTAGCCTTGACATATACACAGGACTCATCTTCACTCCTAGAGAAACCAAACTCTTTGACTTTCTCATGGAAGCTAAGATTCCAGCTGCAAGATGCTTGCTTCAATCCGTAGATTGATCTCTCAAGCTTACACACTTTATCAGGATGCTTTGTGTCTACAAAACCTTCTGGCTGATTCATGTAGACATCCTCAGTCAGTTTCCCGTTAAGGAAAGCGGTTTTGACATCCATCTGCCAAATTTCATAATCATGAAACACAACTATGGCAAGCATTATCCTGATTGACTTAATCTTGGCTACTGGTGAGAAGGTTTCATCATAGTCAACCCCCAGGGTTTGAGTGAGTCACTTCACAACCAGCCGAGCTTTATAAGTATGTACTTTACCATCCATGTCGGTCTTCTTCTTGAAGATCCACTTGCACCAGACTGTCTTACGACCCGGTACATTGTCAACCAAGTTCCAAACTTGATTGTCATACATGGACTTAATCTCGCTGTCCATTACCTCTTTCCATTTGGCAGACTCGGGGCCCGCCACTGCTTCGCGGTAGTTAGCTGGTTTATCCAAATTTGTCAGTGTACGATCACTAACAAACGTATCACCATCCGTAGTTATATGGAAACCATAAAACTCGGGTGGCATGCTAACTCTACCCGAACGTCTGAGAGGTAATGAGATGTCGGTTGGTCCAACAGTAACTTCTTCCTCATGTTGGTTGCTAGTTTCTCCTAAGGTTGGTTCATCGGGCGTCTCCTGAATTTCTTCGAGATCGATTGTACTCCCACTGTCCTCTTTGGAAATGAGTTCTCTCTCTCGAAAGAATCCTCGTCTTGCTACAAAGACCACGTCCTCGCTCGGTCTGTAGAACAAGTATCCAAATGACTGTTTCGGGTATCCGATGAAGAAAAGCCTCTCACTTCTTTCTACGAGCTTGTCATGAGTCTCTCGTCTTACGAAAGCCTCACAGCCCCAGACTTTGATGTGTGCCAACGAGGGAACTTTCCCCGTCCACATATCGTGCGGTATTTTTGCAACCTTCTTGGTTGGGACAAGGTTGAGGATATGGGTGGCAGTCTCTAAGGCATACCCCCAGAAATGGATTGGAAGTGAAGCTCGACTCATCATGGAACAAACCATGTCCAACAAAGTTCGATTTCGTCTCTCAGCAATGCCGTTTAACTGCGGTGTCCTGGGAGGCGACAACTGTGAAACTATTCCACATTCCTTAAGATAATCGAGAAACTCGATACTAAGATACTCACCGCCTCTGTCGGATCTAAGCATCTTTAGCTTTCTGCCCAATTGATTTTCTGCTTCATTTTTGAACTCTTTGAACTTTTCAAAGGTATCTAACTTATTCTTGATTAAGTAGATATACCCATATCTACTAAAATCATCAGTAAAGGTCACATAGAACCGCGTGCCATCTTTTGTGGTTGTTCTGAAGGGACCACACACATCTGTGTGTATGATATCCAACAAACCTTCACCTCTTTCAAAGGAACCTTACAATGGTGATTTTGTCATCTTGCCAAGCAAGCAAGATTCGCATACATCATCCGACCCGAGGTCGAATGATTCCAACACTCCATCCCTTTGGAGTTGGGCGATGAATTTCTTGTTGATATGGCCAAGGCGACAGTGCCACAAACACGCCTTTTCTAAACCGCTTGAAGAATCAATAGTTAAAACATCTTTACCACAATTGTCAACACACACAATAGATTCATACACTCCATCACAAGGCAAAGCATTAAATATAAAAACATCATTTTTGAAAACTGAAATTGTACCATTCAATTTATTACACTCGTAATAAAAGCCTTGTTTGAACAATGCATGAAAAGAAATTATGTTCTTTGCCATATCAGGCGAATAGCAACAATTATGTAAATCTAATCTAACTCCACTACTAAGCACTAGTCTATAAACACCGATCTTGGTAACAGGTGACGTTCGCCTATTGCTCATGACCATGTTCAATCTACCGTGCTCCAGCTCCCTACTTTCCTTTAGGCCCTGCAAATCAGAACAGATATGAAAACCACATCCTGTATCAAGGACCCAAGAACAGGAAGAAGATGAGTTATTAGATATAGAATATGTACCTGCTTGTGATGGCTTTACTTTGCCATCCTTGATATCCTACAAGTACCTGGGGTAGCTCCTCTTCCAGTGACCCTTTTCTTTGCAGTAAAAACAGTCAGCTTCTTTGGGGTTCGTGACGTGCGGAATGCCGGAAGACTTGGCTCTCGGGGCACTGCTAGATGTCCCGACATGAGTCTTTTCCCTCCAGTTTTGCTTTGGAGGGCCCTTCCTTTTCTTTCCCTTGCCAGATCCAATAGCTAGGACAGACGGGTTGACCGGGAGCACACTTTTCCCTTTCATCCCGTCTTCAGCAGTACGAAGCATGCGGTGTAGTTCAGCCAAAGTCGCCTGATTGTTGTTCAAATGATATGCCAGTGTGAACTGGTCATAAGAACTGGGTAGAGAATTCAGCACTATGTCAACAGCCAAATCCTCATGTACAGGCATCTCCAGCTTTCTAAGCCTTTCCACATAACCCTGCATCCTTTGCACATGAGTGCATATGGACTCTCCATCCTTAGGCTTGCCGTTAGTGAAAGCTTTAACCACCTCACGCCTTTCGATGCGCTCTTGCTTGCGGAACTTTTCTGCAAGCTCTTTGTGCATCTCGTAAGGCCAGTAGTCCTCATAAATACGCTACAGTTCAGGGTTCATGGTAGCGATCATGATGCAAGCCACTTTGGTTGCATTATCAGAATGTTTTGTGTACGAGGCGATTTCCTCGGGAGTAGCGGTATCTGGGTCAACCTCAACTAGCTCGGTTTCCAAAACATACTCTTTGTGTTCAAACCTTAGAGCCATTTTGATGTTGCAGATCCATTCATTGTAGTTAGTGTTGTCCAACGTCACTTTGGAGCACAATGACAGAATCGAGGTGACATTACCGGGGTTCGAGTGGGGAACGGATTGGTCAGAAGACATCTGAATAAGACTCAACCTTTTTCATTTCCTTTTCCACCACTGAAATAAAGACTCAACCTTTATATCAATATCTAATGTTGACATGAGATATGTTCCAGTTTACATGGCCAACTTCCAAAAGACATGTTAAATGTTTGTTTGTACATCGAGCACAATTTTCTCCATTTCCTTTTCCAACCCTCAACTAAAGACTCAACATTTATATCAATATCTAGTGTTGACATGGGATCTGTTACAGTATACATGGCCAACTTCCAAAATGCATATCTAAGAAACTTAACATTCACTTGCGGATCAATAAAACCACAAAAAACATGTAGTCGTTTAGCATCTCCAAATCTCTCAAATACTTGTCATATTTGTGAAGGGTTTTGCATAATCAATGAACAACAAAATTCCTAAGTTCACATGCAACCCTAGAAAGATCTATGTTTTCTTCTATGAAGATAGAAACTAAAAACCTAAGGCCAACATTTATTCCTAAAGATCAAAATAAGAATTAACCAACCTTTTGATCTTGTTCTTGAAGCTAGCAGCAAACAGATCCTGCCTCAAATGAAAGTCACACCCAAGCTAAGGAGGAGAGAATCCAGCAGAGTTCCTTTGGTTCAATTTGGCACGGGAAATAGGGTACCAGGGGGTTCCTTTTATAGCCTTCTAGGGTTACAGCTGAAACCGTAGAGGAGCCTCCAAAGTAGGCAAGCCTGTTGACCACTTGGACCAGATCCCCTAAACACTAATTAGGGTTTTCGCCACCTATGGAGAAGCCTCCATGGTTGGCGCCACTTTTGGCCCCTGGCCACTGGCTTGCCAGTTATTCAACTATTGAATAAATACAAACCAGTCCCTGCACTTATAATTAATTAATTTAATCACTAAATTAAATCCAATTAATTCTAGATTAAATATTAATTAATTATTATAGTTTCTAATTAATATATTAACACTTAAATATATTAATAAACTATTTATTTATTTCTATTGATTTATTAAACAATTAATAAATCAACATTTCTCTCTACCGAACTCTACACTAATCCTCCAGCTATGAGGGCAACCCAAATGGACTTTTCTTCCATTAACAAGATAAACACAATTATAAGTCATGGCTTAGACACCAAATCCAACAATTTGATGCATATTTTTTCAGCTACTAAAGAATATAAGGGTTTTGTTTATCAATTGTTGCATCGTAGAATACGTAATAACGAACACAATAATTCAAAATTCAATCAGAAACTAATTTTGATGATACATTATTTCTCACACGGAGAATTACAATTAAGGGCCCACATACAAAAGAACCCTAGACATACATATGTACTATGTAAAAACTATATCTATGGTAAATCTCGTAAAATCAATGATATATACAAAACTAAACAAATATAATATCCTAATCATTATCGTTGATGAACAATCAGCGTGTCACATACGCTGAGCTGATGACTAGCGTGAAGACCTTTGACATTCTGAATAAGTCCCAACAATCTCCCCTATCTGATGATGTCAAAACTTTATCCAAAAGCCTGATTTCCAAGGGACTTGACCATTTTAGCTTCATCCAGAGCTTCAGGCTTGATCCACTTGTAGTACGGAGTAATTTTGTCCTCCTCTTCTCCAGCTCAAACGATAATATGTAGAACTTTCAGCAAATTCAGCCTTCATACACTCACACCTTAAGTGGAAGAGGTGATTAGTGGGTGCAAGAGGGATGTCACTGGTGCACATAAAACACATCCTCTCATTTCCATCTTTATAAAGCATACCATGTACTGGTTCATGAACCAGCTTGAGAGCTTCAGGTTCAACCCAGGAGGAAGGGAATTGTCAATAACAAAGGACCCATAGGGTAAGAGATGTCGAATGTGAGTATTCTTTGTTCTTATGCTGAGGGGTGGTCTCGAACAAGAAGCAGCCGCTGAGTTGTCAGGAATAAGGTTTGGTTTGCTTGCCTTGTTCATCATTGAGTTAAAAGCCATCTTCAGCACCTAGGAATGAAGGCCCTTGTGATTTTTGACAATGTTGGATATCTCTAGCCACTCACTGAACCCATACTTAACAAGATTACCAACCAGGACATCCTCGGGAAATTTTCCTTTCTAATCTTTCGTAGTCAGGTGCATGCACTAACATAATTTTCTAACTTTTGGGCTTGGTGCACCTGACTTTGACGATTGGATGCACTGAATGACGCTTGGTGAAAACATCAACATATTTTGACAAGTCGATCTTTCAATTGGCATCATCAATTCTTCTCTTCTTGTCAACCAGTGAGTTAAACTGAATTATAAGGGCTTCTTGTTGGTCAAGACCCCCTTCCTCTTGAGCAATCTGCTAAACAAACTTGTTATCTCGCATTGTAATCAACTTATTTGTCAAAATATTTGGATATTTAAAAAAAAAGTTGGTGGTGGATTAGTTGATGGTATTTGGTCACAATTGGTCCTTTGGTATTGGGTCGGTTTTCTGATCAACCACGGTCATAGGCTTCGGTAGGAGATGTGTTGGTAACTGTCTCCGTTGGTAATGTGTCGGTAAGCTTATCCGTTGGTATATTTATACGTCGGTAATCCATCGGTACCAATTACCCACAAGGTTTTTCGACACTCCTTTTTCCGTCGGTAATCCCGTTAGCGACGGATTACTGATTCAAATATCCGTCGTAATTTTCTTGTAGTGAGTGGCAAGGCATTGTGGTTTTGTGCCATGTCAACAAAGTTGGGTCAGGTGGATTTATCGTTGTAAACTAAAAAAAATAGTATTGGCGTATTCCTTATGGTTTATTATTTAGGAAGTTGATAGTCATGGTTTCTCAATCAATATATTACATGAGAACTAAATGTGGATATCCCACGACATCTTTTAAAATATTAACTCTCTGTTTTCTCCAGCTTTGATACGATCTTCTTCCTTTATTCCCAAAAAACTCACACTCACTATAAGCATGATCAATTTAGATTACACAATCCATTAATTCTGGGAGGGCATGATTTACAGCGATGTTATATGCTTTGTCTGTTAGGTGGAGACTATCCCAGAATACAAATTTCGAGTCATCCGGACATATGGGAGTGAGTTCGTTACATAAAATGGACACCTCGAACACCCCCGTTCCACAACAACCCCTGTCCGCAACTTCGAAACCTGAGAAAAGAAAAGCAAAACATCACTCTAAATGAAAAAAGTTAATGGCCGCTTGGCCAGGCATCATTTTCGTTAAACTTTTGTCATATAATATAAACCAAAACAATATACAAATATTCAGATTATTGGTCAACTCTATATACAGAATATAATTAATGCCCATCATTCAATCCGATAAAATGTCAACTTTTGGGGAGAATTTAAACCCACATTGTTGTTTGATTAATTCGCCCTTCATTCTGCAAAAGACAAATAATGGGCTAATGGCTATAATTTTAATGTCAAGATGATACTTCCCACAAAGTTTGGAGAAGTAAGAACTTTAGAAGCAGCATTACCACTTACAGTTTATGATGCCGAACTAAAACTGAATCTATTACTTACCATATTGGAGATGGTTATCAATGATATCTTTTGTGATTTTGAAGTAATCAACATAGCAAAACGTCGACTGTGGCAGACTGCTTCGAAGAAATTCCATCTGAGATTTTAGCATGTAGTTGAAGGTTTGTGCTTCTTCATTGAACATCTTGCCACAATTTCTAAGTAGTGCTGAGGATACAGTTCTTGCTAGTGGAAAACAACCAATATAGGGTGTGCCGAAGACAACTATCTTCCTTGCTCCCAATTTGTATAATTCCTTGAACACATTTTGGGAACATTCACATGTAAGTGGAATCATAGATACAACTATGGAGTCCGTACTTCTAAGAGTAAAACCAATTTATGTATTGGTTTTGAAACAACAAATATATATTTTTGTTAAAGTATGTACAACTTTGACATATTATTCATACAATATATGAGTCTTTGAATTTAATTTCTAACTTGTAAATAAGTTAATACGGAAATTTTAAACCTGGGAAAGGAAAATTAGTAATAAAGTCAGAGCATGTTCTACAACTAAAATAAGATATACCGGTGACTATAAACCTACACTTCGATCATGATTACCTTGAAAAATATTGTTGCCTTGTTAAGCAACAAATTAGCATAAGCAGACACATTATACTCTAATCTTCTAATTGGAACGGCTGTGTAACTTATAGCCCAATCGTTGGAGCTTGATGATACCATATGCACACCATTTGTGATTATATGGTTTGCTTCTTCCTCCCCAACAATCATGTTGATTTTCTCAATGTATTCTTTGAGCATCTCCAGTTGATCCGATAATGGTATGACATTCTAATTGTCATATTCACAGAAAAGTGACATGTATGAATGATATTTAGTTTCACTGTAAATAAAAATTAATGGTAGAAAAACAAGAGGTTTATGAATAATAAGATATGCATACTAGTATTTTGGCTGTTAGGGCATCATACCCAGAGCTACCAGAAGCAAAACATACACCATAAAGAAGATCTTTGTCTTGTGTAGATGGGTCTAGATATGCTGGAAGGTAGTCCCTTGCTCCGAGTTTCTCAACTTCAAATTTGGTACCAAATGATTGTAGCTTTTAGTAATGGAAATGATTCAAAATTAACTACAAAATGGGCATTATAACAATCTGATCCCCCAAGATTCTTGGGGTGGAACTCTTTACGTTTTCTTAACTTACTGAACCAATGATTTTTGTAAAATATATATTTTGGTAAGGAGTTCTACTAAGAATAGTGGGGACCTAGATCACGCCCAACATTATTTACTGCATTGTTTCGTTCTAATTAAATTACCTATACAGTCACTAACAGTTCTATTATTGGTGAATCTTCCTGTTGATTTTCCTCCTATAAAATCCTTTCCGTAGGGAGGGAAATCAGCCTTGACCACTGTATTTATAAAGTTATTGTTCCCGCTATCAAAGAAGGAATCTCCATATGCGAAGAATGCTTTTACGGAGTCATTTTTTGGTATGTTCACCATTGCCACACTGCAGCATAAATGAAGACAAGCATAGAGACAAAAGTGAACTACCTTATAAACTGTACGTATCATTCTACAAATAGTGACGAAAATGAGAACAAGATATTAGTTAATGAACAAAGATGCTTATATCACAACTATTTGGATTGATCAATTAGGACCTGTTGGAAACCGAAATATTCACCCCATTATAAAGAGATGAACGGGCTTTTTTAGGGTAATCAAGTCTTTATGATTATTAATCGTGTGGATTTGTTCTTCGATCCTGTCATTCTTTGGGTCATGTCTTGATGATCACCCCGACTTATCATTATATCTTTAATTCTGAGGTTGTCTTTTCGTGATTCCTGTCGAGTTGTGTTATATCCATGTCCGATACATAACCTTCCCAACATTAAGTAAGTGGGGCACCCTTCATTAAAATTGAGGTATTTTATGGAAGTTACCAATACTATCTTCCATTCACAGCTTTTTATTGCAAACTACTACACCCTTTTTTTTTTTTTAATTTGTGTTCGATGCGCTTATTCATTTAAAATACATAAACAAATAATAGGTATTAATTATAATAAAATTATATTGTAAAAAAATCTTGAAAATACTGGTATTTTAACTACTACAAAATAGACCAAACAGTATTCCACAAAAAATCTGGTTCTAATTTTTTAGAGATTGTGTAAATTGCGGTTAAAAGGTGACAACGATACTATTTGCCACTAAAAGCTTATGTTGCTAACTATCACTGAAATCCGTAACAGCTTCGAACAAATCGCAATGGGGCTTGTTTTCCAATTTTACCGTGATAATTACAATAGATTATGACTGTTTTCAGCGAATAATTAATAAGAGAGTATAGCAATGTTTCAGTGGTGGCTGCTATATGATTCCAAAAAACAAACAATTCTTTTGGTCGGAATTGTTTGGACTCACACTTTAATTTTTTTGTTTTGTTATATCTTATTGTGGCGGACGCATAACAAAATCTCAGGGGTAGCACACAATAGTTTAGGGGTAGTACACCGGAAAATTTATACTACGATGAAAAATTTCCCAAAAATTTTGTACTACACCAAAAAATTTGAGGGGTAGCAGGTTCACCCCCTATGTCCGCCCTTGCATATAAGTATGGGAGCTGATTTTTCCACCGAGGGATTTTATTCATCCACTGAAAAAACAGTAAATTGATATTTATACCCTCACGCAAGAGCGTCTCGTTGATTTTGAGGGCCCTGTGCAAAAAATAAAAATGGGCCCTAATATAATTTTTTTATATATAAGCAAAATTCATTAATACTACCATAAGTCCATAATTGTTATAAAAATGATCAAAACACAATAACAATAATACGATCTATAAATTTACATAGCTATAAGAATCGTGAAGCTCTCCTAGCATTCTTTGAAGCAAAGTTGTTCACTAAATCTTCATAATCAATAGTCTCCAATATATCGTTCTCAATAGCTATCATTGTCAATCCATTAAGTCTTTCTTGTGACATTGTCGACCGTAAGTAGGACTTTAACAACTTCAGTTTTGAGAAACTTCTTTCTGCAGACACCACTGTTACTGGAATAGTCAGCAAGACTCTATATGCAGTAATTGCATTAGGAAAACAATCGATTTTTTCATATATTTCAAAACATCAGTGGGGTTGGTAGCTTCACTTGGTAAGAACTCGTCAAGCAGCTTTAACTCCAGATAAAGTTCATATAACTTCTCTTTTTTACCACGAAAAGCTAAATTATATTTAGCAAGATATTTCACAAGTGCAATTATTCTCAAAATGACTTGTTTCCAATGATCCCTCTCTTTCTTAAATTCTTTGTATGCCAATTTATCAGTTGTTTCACTACTTTTCAATCTTTGACTCATTTCAAACCAAGTAGCCATATTTGTAAGATGATCTAATCCAACTTCATGTTCTTTAAGTCTACTACTAAGATGTTGCCAGTCCGTATAATCTTCATTAGCCAATTGACCTCTCGTGAACCCTTTTCTAAATATTTTACAACAAAAACAAAAAAACTCGGTCAAGCTCTTTCGAGTATACTAGCCATTCTCTATCACACGTCTCCTTATTTGGTAGAGTTCTAGTGTACATAGTTGTAGAAAACCGTCTAGGAAGCTTATCAAGTGGACCTTTATCAATAGTGTAATCTCTTTTAAGACCTTTCTCTACCAAACTTTTAATCATGTGTGTAGTAAGTCCCTCCCAATTTCTTGGATCAAATATATCAACATGAACCTCATCAGTTTGATCGCCAGTAACATCATTAGCATCAACAGCAAGATTATCATCTTCAATGTCAACATCATCATCATTAACATCTTCAACATGCTCTCCATCAACATTAGTATTATCAACATGAACCTCATCAATTTGATCACCATCAACACCCACATTATCAACATTAAGATCATCACTACTTTGATTCTGAGAAGATGCTTATGGTTTTTTTTTTTTATAAATCTATTTAGAGCCCCACTTTGAGACTTTCTTAATTCTTCTTCTCTGTTTCTTTTTTTTACGTTTTTCACTATCGGATAGATGCTTGGGAGGCATAATTTCTGAAAATCATATATGATATTGATATAACATTAACATCTAACAATAATATGAATTGTGAAAGTAAGAAAATCATTATTAAAACTTATAACACAATTTTCAAAAGTTTTTCCCATTAATCCATTTTGACAATTGCTCACTGTTTTGATCATAACTTCCTAACCGTAACTCCGTCTGAGACGACCCATACATTTCCGGAAACTAGACAGAATTTCCTATGACTCCCATCTCAAATGATTTTTCCTAATTCCGCAACGATTTTTCATAAAAAGGTCTATAATTCTGATGATGTTTGCTGTTACGAACTTTTAATGTATTTTTCTTAATTTTAGTTTATTTTCTTGATCAATCACTTAATTTAGCATGTATTAAGCACTTAATGGAATAAGGTCTGCTTAATAGTGTTTAAGGAGTTCATTGAGACTTTCTTAAAGGTTTAAGACAATGCCTCGAAGCTAACAACAAGAAAACAATGTTATAACTCCACAGAAACTCATAACTTTTAAACTAGCACTACGGTTTGCAATTTAACCAATCGTTCCTTAAGTCATGACCCAAGGCTGAAAATTCGTCCAACCACAGCCACCACTTGGTGGCAGTGCCATGGTGGCCAAATCGTGATTATACAGTGGTAGAAACGTACACATAAAACCAAACACAAAACCAAACACCAAACTAAGTATTTGTACATATTAATGTTTATTTACTTGATCCTAGTCCATGGGAACTGAAAAGGTCAGCCAACCAGAGCCACCCTTGCATGGTGGTGCTATGGCAGTGTAGCGTCGGTCAGACAACGGTTTAAACCAAGCAATTTGCCAAAGTCCAAAATCCGTAAAAATGATAATGTTATTTCATCTCGCCCCACCCCGACCAGAGAACTGAAGTAGACAACCTAACAAAACCTCCATACGGTGACGGTCCGGTGGAGGCGGTGTGGTGGTCAGCCGGCAGCCATGGCTGTCAGCGATGGTGTGGTGATAGGATCACAATCAAGAAAACGAATGGGAATCCAATCATAGCCCTTCAAACATGCTCCAAAGGCTGGACAAGGAGCCGATCAAACAGCCACCGCACAAAGTGGTCCTGTGGCGGTGTTGCTAGGGTAAATATGGTACCTAAGGTTGTCGGTCATGGTGGCGGTAATGTTTCGACTTGAAGAACAGCAAACAAAAAGGAAGCAACATACTAATTGTTACTCGGTTGGAACAGATCAACTAACCATAACAACCAGCACATGGTCACGCTGGTACTGCAGTGGGGAATCCGCCAGCCAAAGAAGTCGGCATCCATGGTGTTAATCTAATAGAGAATAAACACAGTGGGAGAATGAGACTTACACATTTGCTAAAAACAACCTCCCAAAACACTTCACTTCTAGTTCACCGTACTGGCAGCAAATTCCAATCTTGATTCGTCCTTCCCTGGTTATCTCTCTCTCTCTCTCTCTCTCTCTCTCTCTCTCTCTCTACTCTACTCTACTCTACTCTACTCTACTCTTTCTCTTTCTCTCGGTAAAGCTTTAAAGCATGGATACGTGTGGAATGAGATTTGATTGTGTAATAGGGTACGTAAAAGGGGATTTGACGACAATAAGACCTGGGTAGGGGTTGTGAGGGACTCGGTTCTCTCCCCACAGTTAAAATCAACGGCTCATGCAACCAGAATAAAAAATGATGCCTAGCCCACTCGAGTTTCTCATATTGACACATCTAGTCCCTAATTCAATAAATTTGACATATAAAGTTTCTATATTGACCCTTAGGTCCCTCACAAAATATATATGTTTTCATTATTTATTTCTTGTATTATTATTGTCAGTGTTGCAGAACTCGGAATTCGGTACTCGTTCAGGCGACTAGGGAGTAGCGATTACTTAGTAGCGAATCTAGAATAGAAAACCAAGTGGTTCCCTAATTAAGTGACTCCGATAAAGATGAAAGAGTCAATAATACTTAAATAGGTCGGGCCGTATACCCTAAAATATTTAAACATACAGTCAATAGTTATATTAAAGTTTTTACAGTTGTACCGGAGTAGGTCTAATACCTTGAAATATTTGTATAATTGTATCATTAGTTCATTACTAATATATTCTAAAGCAACTCTTTCAATATATGATACTAAACTATAACTCATATATATAGTCTTTGTCAACTTAGCTTCTGTTACAAATGACAATTGACAAATCAACACTCAAGTCTCAAAGAATGAAAGAACAAAAATAGTCAGAAGTAAGAAGTATGAAGTATGAATGTTTGTGTAAGTAATTCTGTATGAAAGTAATTCTATATTTTTGTTATGTTCTTCTAAATCACAATTCACAAATTATTGATTTCTGAATTCTGAGTATCAAACTATCAATGTTACGAAGTATCAAATCAAAATCACAAATATCAGGAATTCAGGGACAAATTTAGCGCTTCTAAGTTCTAATTTGAGTGATTTTTTAGTTCTAGACTCAAGTTAACATATTGATTGAGACAATCAGACAAATTGAAACCTGGACTGATCGTCGGCACGAGGTGGAGGCAGAGTAGCATTGTAGCGGACAACGACATGAAGTAGAGGCATGGAGCCTGGACTGATTTTCGATTGCCACTTCGCCTATCGTGAGTCGTCACTCGTGCGTGGATTGGAACGTGTTTTGTCTCCTGTGCGTAGTCACTAAGCAGCGTAAAGTTCTAATTCTTTTTTTATTGTTTAACTTTAATTTGAAGTAGGCTGTTGCAATTGGGTTACATTTTAAAAGGATTAGGCTTTTAGATGTAAAATATAGGGTTGTTAGGATATAAGGTAGGTCCAAAAATTTTCCAAAGGTAGGTCACAATTTTTTTACATAAACTGTAATAAATATTATAAATATTTAGGTGGGTCCTAGGACCCACATACCGTAAACATAAATTCGCCTCTGCGATTACTCTGATTACTCGTAGAGTACTCGGGGAGTACTCGGATTAGATAAATTATATAGAAATATTTTTAGGGAAATTGTGTCTGTCAAAAATCATAAGCTGATTGAATTTAATAACAAAATTAGTTGAAATATCAATAAAAAAATACAATTTCAAATGTTAAAGTGTTAAACTATTTCAAAAATTGTTATCCATTCTTTAATATTAGAGTAATCATTTAACCATTAGTCTTTTTTTGTTTTTCTTATCAAATTTACATTAAATTTAACAAAATTAAAATTAAACAAGGTTTAATATAATAAAATATATTATATTTGTTACAAAATTACTTAACAATTATAATTATTTATTTTTTCCAAAAAAAAAGTCAAAAAAATACCGAGTTTGACAAATTTTATCGAGTTGCTCCGAGTTTGGCCGATTTTGACCCGAGTAACATTGAGTTTAACCCAAGTAGAACCGAGTTTCACCGATTTTCGAGTAGTTTGGGTGAGTTGACTTAACTCGACTCGGTAAGAGGCAGAGTCTGAGTACTCCGCCGAGTTGGCCGAGTTTTATAACACTAATTATTATTATTATTATCATCATAATTATTTGCACCAAATTTATTTAATCGTTTTTTCTAAAATAGGATTTAAATAAACAATTAAACGAATAAATGCTAAAATAAAAATAGGGCGTTACAACTCTCCTCTACTTAAATAAATTTCATCCTCAAAATTAGTGGTTCGTGATTCTTCTTATGACTCTTTAGATCAACAAACTATTTCCTTACTAGCTTGAGCTTTCTTGCTCGCTTAACTACTTCATGATCCATGGAGTTTCACTGAGCTCGGTATGATCCTTTAACATGAAGTTTCTCCATATCAATTGCTCGATTACTTGAACTTCTTTTGGCTTACTCTATACTGCCTGACTTACCCCACTTATCTGCTAAGGGCCTTGCACCTTCTCTCAAACTACTTCACATACAAGGGTATCCTGATATGGCGTGTAGCTAGATATACCATATATATATATATATATATATATATATATATATATATATATATATATATATATATATATATATATATATATATATATATATATATATAGAGTTAGGATCTTTTGAGAACCACAAGTCCCCCGAGAACCCGAGAACTCCCAAACCGATATTTTTTTCAAAAAACCGACCCCATAGGCCTCTAAAACGCACATATCTAAGACTTTTCGAAAAAAAAAATTCCAAAAAAAACAACTTTTTTTTTTGAAAAAAATTTGCACATGTACAAAAAAAAAAACTTTGCACATGTGCAAAGTTTTTTATACGTACAATTTTTTTCAAGTTTTTTTTATGGATGTCTTTCTAACATATATTTAAGGCGTTCTGTAAAAAAAATTTCAAAAAAAGTGTACGTATAAAAAAGTTTGTACATGTGCAAAGTTTTTTTTTTGCACATGTGCAAATTTTTTTCAAAAAAAAAAAATCGTTTTTTCGGAAATTTTTTTTTTCGAAAAGTCTTAGATATGTGCGTTTTAGAGGCCTATGTGGTCGGTTTTTCGAAAAAAATATCGGTTTGAGAGTTCTCGGGTTCTCGGGGTGAAGTTGGTTCTCAAAAGATCCTAAGTCTATATATATATATATATATATATATATATATATATATATATATATATATATATATATATATATATATATATATATATATATATGAATGTTATTGCCTTGTAATAGTCTAACATTCACATACCCTGCAACAATCAACTTGCCTTCATAACTTTACACATAATGCTAGCATACACCGCCCGGTCAACCTCTGCTGATAAAACTTTGTACTTTTTCCTCTAATAGTCGTAAAGAGGAGGGGGTACATTGAGGCTTGTGTCATACTGATACTTTATGAAGATCTTGTCAAGGGAGATATCGTCCCAACTACTCTTGAATCTAGAATGCGTGCCTACAATGTGTTCTAAAACCTCTCAATGTCCTTTTCTAAAACGGTAACTACTTAACTCGCACTTCACGTCTGCTCACACTCTTCATAGCCTGGATACACTAGGGTTAAAATGCTCCATATATCTTATCTCTCTAGTTCAATTAGACAACGTACTACTCCTTCTACGACTTAGTAACCCTAACCTTTCATCTGATGCTGCACATTCATCATTTTGATTCGTCCATAGAGGACTTACATGTAGCTCTTGAGGTTAACCTGTCAAATACATGCCAGGAAGTTCTTATTCAATAATCATTTCTTTAATACGTTAGTTCAAAACTTTCTGAGTAAAAATTTGCCATTCAAGAGGTTATTTAACTTGAATCGTAATTCGAAGCTGATATAATAAATTTTGAAAATATTTATTGACTTATTTTAAAATATAATCACTACTTACTTTACTTAACAAAATAACTTTTCTAGTCAGGCATACATAAATTGTATCGTATAATAACTTATACATTTTTTCCATGAGAAACCCTGTATATTCAAATTTTAAGTTTTGACTCGCAAAATAACAATGTAAGCCAAAAAAAATGGAAAATAAAAGAAAAGATTTCATTAAATAGATTGGCAGGGTACTTATTGTCTTATCAAAGTTTGTAAATACATACAATATAAAAATACATTCGTGAAAATAATTGAATTAATGTCTTGTAAAAATAGAAAATTTCCATTTTGCACCAATTCTTGAACTTGATATGTCCTAAAACAATGTTATCTTATACTAGGACATTTGAAATCCCTTAACCAAAGCTTTGTTTAACATCTTATAAACCTGTACTAAAACTTGTTTTATAAAAATAAGCTAAATCTAAAATCTTCATTCGTGGTCTTTAAAACTCATTTGACTTTGTCTTTTGTGTTGAAATATATTTATCAAATCGTTAGTTAAGACTATTCAATTATTAAGTCAATGTCATTAAATATTTATTTAATCATAATCGTTATTATATTATCCCCTCAAAACTTGTTATTTCTACTTTTATCATGCTACTTTTGGTGTCCAAGTCCTATCCCTGTCTTCTCTACATAATACTAATAAAGAATGTTTGTTCCATCTTTATGAGTCACCTCTATATCCTTGTTAGGTCTATGCTTCCATGAAACTTTGGGAAATCTAAAATCTCTAATGGTGTTATCATAACTAAATCTTGCCCCAGCTTACATGCCTTACTCTTTTCATCCAATATGTCACACATCTCATTTCAAAAAGACCTCGGTTCATTTCTACAAGAAGAGAACGTGCAAAAACTCACGATTGAAGACAAAAAACAAACACCCCATTCATGCTTTTCACAACTACAAGTCCGGTTAAACATACGAAAATTCCCTATATATGGATCATGTAAATATCCAGCCGAATGCATGAGCCCAATAGATCCGCGTTAGGGCCCGACTAATATATGCCTTATCTTGTATATATTTTGTATATTTCAATCATCAATGATGCTGGATAACAGGATCAAAAAATTTATGCTTTCAACCAAAAACTAAAATAAAATTGGTGCACAAAAAAAAACAAATACAAGGAATCGTGTATTACTAAAGCATCGTAATACGCATTTAAACCCAAATACAGACAACGTTTCCACTATGTTAACAAAAAATATAACATTTTAAGGTCACATGAAACCCACCCACTCTTTCAAAAATCAAAATTTTACTCGAATGCATCATCATCGTCATCTGGAAGTGGCTGGCTTGCAGCTTGAAGAAGCTCCGCCTCGTGCCTAATAAGTTTTTAACAATTATTATTATATTTATAAAATGAAAACAAGAATAATAATACATTATTCTTTTATATATAATTATGTAAGGTGAAAAGAACAGGGTCTTACTGTTGTTGAGCAGCCATGTCAATTTGCACTTCTGGAGGTGCAAGGGCCGGAGATTCAACAAAATGCAAATTTGGATCACTAAAAAAACACAAGATAATTCTTGAGAATTTTACTCACTGTAAACATGATGACATTTCATAATGTCAAAAAATATAAAGGGCTAATTACAAAAAAAAACACTATATTTTCCTATAATTCGGTTTAACCACCAATTTTTGGTAAAAAGTTTCATCGAAGTCATTGTTATCAGTTCTTTAGGTCATAATTGTCGGGTTAAAAATTATTCCAAAAATTTGTGGTTTATTCGAAAAATGAAATTTTGATGGTTAAACAAGAAAAAGTGACAAAATATAGTGTTTTTTAATTATATAAATTAAAGCATAAATTATCTAAGGTTAATTACAAAAAAAAAAAATTTATATTTTGCCAAAAAATTCAGTTTGACCACCAATTTTTAAGATAAAGAAAAAACTATTTTTTGGTAAAAAGTTTCATCAAACCCATTGTTACCAGCTTCTTTAGGTCATAATTGGTCGGGTTAAATTTTTTCTAAAAATTGGTGGTTTTATTAGAACAGATAAAAATTTGATGGTTAAACCAGAAAATGTGACAAAATATAGTGTTTTTTGTAATTATATAAATTAAAGTGTAAATATTATCTAGGGTTAATTACAAAAAAAAAAAATAATAATAAACACTATATTTTGCCAAAAACTTCGGTTTAACCACCAATTTTTAAGATTAGGAAAAAACCATCATTTTTTGGTAAAAAGTTTCATCAAAGCGATTGTTACCGGCTTCTTTAGGTCATAATGGAAACTTTTTTCTAAATATTGGTGTTTTTATTAGAACAAATTAAAATTTGATGGTTAAACCAAAAAAAATGATAAAATATAGTGTTTTTTTTTGTAATTTGCTCAAATATAAATATAAAAATTACCCAGCAAGTTTCCTGGCAAGGTAGAGGAAAGGCTTCTCGAAATTGTAATTACTCTTTGCAGATATTTCATAATATTGCAAATTCTTCTTTCTGTGAAAAGTCACTTGTTTTGCTTTCACTTGACGGTTTTTCACATCAACTTTGTTACCACATAACACAATCGGGATGTTTTCACAAACCCTAAAAACAAATTAAATTCAGAATCTTATGTACAAAACCCAAAACGAAAATTAATTTTACAAACCTGCAAAGATCTCGATGCCATGTTGGAACATTCTTGTATGTCAATCTTGCAGTCACATCAAACATGATTATTGCACATTGACCATGTATGCTAGAAAAAAGAACAGTGTTAGAATATGGTTAAAATTCGTAATTTTGTTTGTAAAACTGGATTATATTTATATAAATTGAAGGTACTTACTAATATCCATCTCTAAGACCACCAAATTTCTCCTGACCGGCTGTATCCCAGCAGTAAAACCGGATCTTTCCACAGTTTGTGAAGAAATCTAATGGGTGTACTTCCACACCAATGGTTGCTAATTACAATAAAAAAAAAAAAAAAAAGTCATTCACATTCATCAATACAAAACACTAAGAAGTTCAATTAAAGTAAAGGTAATGAAAGAAAAACTAATTACAAGTTCTTACGTTCATATTTCTTCTCGAATTCTCCAGTCAAATGTCTCTTAACGAATGTAGTTTTTCCTGCACAATCAATAAGTTGATTTGACACCAAGTGATTAGAAGAATAGAATATGATTAATTTATACAAACAATCAAAGCTAATATGCGTTTAAATCGAAATATATACACCATAAACTAAGTATAAGGTCACGTAATTTTTTAGTCCGATTCGACAAGGGCTTGATTGAGATGAGCAAGGTTAATACAAATTCTGATGATTAGATTTTAATTACAGAAACAAAAAGAAAAATCATGTAGCTTACCAGTTCCACCATCGCCAACAATTACAAGCTTGAAACTAGGGTAATCAACAGTTTGCTGATTCGGCAAAGCCTGAAATAAATAAGAAACCACAAAAATTTAAAACATTAAGACTAAGTTATTTTCGTTATAAGAACACGAACCCAGAATATTAAACCAAAACCCCAAAAAAACATAAACCAATTCAAGTCTTAGATCAAAATCCGTAAACGCACAAAATCCAAACGAATTCCAGAGAAATCAAAGATGTTTCATGAAGAAAAACTCAAACCCATAATATCAATACATGAACCCAATGCTTTTCAATTGACCATAACACAAACACAAAAGAGACGAATTCTGAAAAAGAGCCATACCATATTGAAAGCTGTGTGTGGGAGATGACGCTGATAGAATTGTGTGTAGTTTGTTGGGGTTTATATCTTTCACCATTTTTCCAGTCTCAAGTAGCTTCAACCTAACGCGTTTCCATTCACCGTCGGATCAGTTTCGTTTGTGACTGGCCGTTGATTTATTGACACGTGACATTCGCGTGATCTGGGGGACGGTTTTGAATTTTGAATGCTCACGCGGTACTCTATTCTCCTTTTCAAATTTTTGTATTGTATTATATTCGAAAACGGGTATAAAAGTATAAAACGGGTATATATCGACTTGCACGCTGTACTTTCACCCTTTTTAAAACACCATAGCTTGCAAATTGTCACGGAGTCGAATCTCAGACCCGTGCGGCCTTAGCAATCTTGCTGTCAAAGATGCTAAGCAAGCCGGAAATATGAAATAAGATTACCAACACTTGCAGATCAATGAACTAGAAACTCTTATATTAGTAATCCTTAATTTTCATGTGTACAAATAATGAGGGTAGGAGGCCTTTATATAGAGGCTCTCCTGGAAATGAAGAGACACCCTATTAATTACTCTATTAAATACAAGAGTAAGGAAATGAAGAGACACCCTATTAATTATTAATTCCAAGAGTAAGGAAATGAATAGACACCCTATTAGTTACCCTATTAATTAATGGGACTAAGGCAAGTAATTGGGCCGGGCTGTAACACCCTCCCCCACTCGATTTCACGACGTCCCCGTCGTGTCTTCATTGTAAGCTCGCAACACGTCTTCGTACTGCCACAGCACATCTTCTCGTTCCCAGCTCGTTTCATTTTCTTCATCCCCTTTCCATCTAATCAAGTATTCCTTATAGTTTGGCACGCCTCTCTTCCGGACTATCCGATCAGCCAAGACACATTCAATATCTTTATCGAATTGGGTGGTGATGGTGGTTGGGGCTCGTTTGGACATGTTTCTTGCTGGATCTTCCTTGTCTTCGTGATACCGTTTCAGAAGGCTGACGTGCACTACTAGATGAATCTTCAATCGTGAAGGCAATTCTAGCTGATAAGCCGCTGTACCAATCCTCTTGGTTATGGGAAACGGCCCCTCATACTTCCTGATGAGTCCTTTGTGTAAGGATCTCAACGCCTTGAACTGATTCGGCAGGAGTTTCAGCATCACCATGTCCCCCACTTGGTACTCTTCGTGTCTCCGTTTTGCATCTGCCCACTTCTTCATTTTCTTCTGAGCCTTGTCAAGGTATGCCCGTGCTTCATCCGCCTCTTCGTGCCACTCTTTAGCGAATTTGAATGCTGATGTGTTGTTCCCGGTATAAGGAGTCGCCAAGGCATCGGGAGTAAGGGGCTGTTGGCCAGTCACGATCTCGAACGGGCTTCTGCCAACAGACTCATTTTTCTGGAGATTGACTGAGAATTGGGCTACATCCAACAGCTTTGCCCAATCCTTCTGATGGGCGCTCACATAGTGTCGAAGGTACAGTTCCAGCAATGTATTGATTCGCTCGGTTTGTCCATCGCTTTGGGGATGAAAGCTGGTGGAAAAATTCAGACTCGTCCCCATCAATTTGAACAATTCTCTCCAAAACTTTCCTGTAAAGTGCAGGTCTCGATCACTGATAATGCTACGGGGGATTCCCCAAAGTTTCACCACGTTCTTAAAGAATACGCGAGCTGCCTCATCTACCTTGCAATATGCGGTAACAGGAATAAATGTCACGTATTTGCTAAAACGGTCCACTACCACCATGATGGCGTCAAACCCGTCTGACTTCGAGAGAGCGACTATGAAATCCATGGACACGCTGTCCTAAGGCCTTTCAGCAATCGGGAGAGGTTCCAGGAGGCCTGCTGGACGTTTTTGTTCTCCTTTGTCTTGTTGACACACAAGACACGTTTTCACATAGGCTTCTACATCATCCTGCATGTGGGGCCAGTAGTAGCGTTGTTGTACGAGGGCGAGGGTTCGATGCATTCCTGGGTGGCCTGCCCACAAAGAGTCATGACACTCTTTGATTACTTCCTTCTGCAAGTTCTTCCAAACAGGTACGTAGGTTCGGTTTCCCACAGTGTACAATAACTCGTTGTCAACCCAAAACTGTCGTGTCTTTCCCTCCTTTGCTAGTTTCAACAGGTTGCTTGCTACTGGGTCGTGGTCCATTCCTTCTTTGAACAATTCAAGGAGGTTTGAAGATGACTGGGTAGCGGAGATTCCAGCCAGTTCCGCTTTTCGACTGAGGGCATCTGCTACAACATTCGTTTTCCCAGGTTTGTATCTCAGTTCATAGTCAAATTTCGCCAGAAAATCTTGCCATCGGGCTTGCTTCGGGCTTAAGTGTTTCTGCGTCTGGAAGTAACTCGTAGCAATGTTATCGGTCATGATCACAAACCGACTTCCCAATAGGTAATGTCGCCAAGTACGCAGACAATGTATAACTGCAGTCATTTCTTTTTCCTGCACAGTGTACCGTCTTTCTGTCTCGTTCAGCTTCCGACTCTCGTAAGCAATCGGGTGCCCTTCCTGCATTAGCACGCCACCAATAGCAAAATCAGAGGCATCCGTATAAACTGCATATGGGATCCTGTAGTCGGGCAACTTCATCACTGGCTCCGCCATCACGGCAGCTTTCAACTTCTTAAATGCGTCTTTACATGTTTGAGACCAGTTCCATGTCTTGTTTTTCTTAAGCAAATCTGTCAAAGGGGCTGCAATCGCTGAGTAGCCTTTGATAAACTTCTGATAGTAATTTACCAAGCCAAGGAAGGAGCGAAGTTCGGAAACTTTTGTAGGAGGTTCCCATTCCTGTATCGTCTTTATTTTTGCCTGGTCCATCATCAATTTCCCTTCTCTGATTCGGTGCCCAAGAAACTCCACCTCCTGTTGAGCAAACGAGCACTTTTCCAGCTTGACATACAACTCGTTTTCTCTCAGGACCTGTAGGACTTGTCGTAAATGTTGCTGGTGCTCGTGGAGAGTCTTGCTATACACAACAATATCATCCAAATAGACAACCACAAAGCGATCCAGGAAGGGTTGAAACAGCTTATTCATCAAGGTACAAAAGGTAGCTGGGGCATTAGTAAGTCCGAATGGCATAACTAAGAATTCATACGACCCGTACCTTGTAACGCATGCAGTTTTGGTTCATCCCCTTCTGCAATACGAACTTGGTAGTAACCGGACCTTAAATCTAGTTTTGAGAAGTACTTCGCACTGCCCATCTAGTCAAAGAGGTCGGCTATCAAAGGAATCGGATAGCGGTTCTTTACCGTAATCTTCTTTAAGGCTCGGTAATCAATACACATTCGAAGTGATCCGTCTTCTTTCTTTTGGAACAGAACCGGGGCACCGTAAGGGGCTTTAGAAGGCTGGATGTATCCTGCATCCAGTAGTTCTTTGAGTTGTTTTCGAAGTTCCGCCAATTCTGGTGGTGCCATTTGATAAGGACTCATTGCAGGGGGTCTAGTACCAGGTTCCAACTCGATCTGGTGATCAATCTCTCGTCTTGGGGGTAATTGTTTCGGCAACTCTGCAGGCATTACATCTTTGTAGTCCTTTAGGACTTGCTGGATGGTTGCCGGAAGGTCGTTCACATGAGTGCTTTTATCATTTCTGGTTACTTCTCGAATAGCAGCAACATAACACATTCCTTCCTTCATCCCTTTCTTGAACTGCATTGCAGAGAGCAAGGGTTTCCTTTCTTTTGCCACTCGTAACCGGGTCACTTGGATACGGTCAGCATTGAGGAAGATAAGAGAACTCACAGAAGGAATCGGGAAAACATGGGCTTTTCGAAAGAAGGACAGACCCAGAACTACGCTAAAATCGTCCATTGGAGAAACAGTGAATGTCAAGTCGTCAACCCAATCATCAATACGTACCTTGAGAGTGGCAGTTCCCAAAATTTTCTGGGCACCCGAGTTTACAGCTTTGATGGTGCCTCCGCCTAGCGTACATTGAACACCAAGTCTTTCTGCCTCCTTTACGTCTAAGAAGTTATGGGATGCCCCGGTATCCACCAATGCAACTGATTCTTTCCCATTCATCATCACATCCACAAAGAGCAGCCCTTTTTCTTCATTCTCCTCCTTTGATAACAGCTTTGTAAGGGCCCCGAGGTGTCTTATTGATCCCAACTCTTCCTGAGTTTCAGCTTCATTTTCAGATCTGTTCACCATTTCGGCCACCAACGCGTTCATTGCTTTTCGGTTGGGACACTCACGTGTCCAGTGGGGTCCGTCACAGATGAAACAAGGTTTGCTAGGGGCTTTCGGGGGATCGCGTCTAGACTGATTGTCAAATCGGTTCTTATCAGTTCTACGATCGTCAGTTTCCTTTCGACGGTCGTCGACCCTCCTCGGTGCGGATCTGTCTCCACCTGTTCTTCCAGTCGGAGCGTTTCTTTGGGGAGGCTTGAACTCCAGTAACGATTCTGCCATCGCAATCGCGTCATCTAAGGTCTGAACATTTCTCCTGTTTAACTCGGCTTTTGCCCAATCATGCAAACCATCTTTGAAGTAGAATAAAGCATCTCTATCCGACAGATTATCTATTTCCAGCATTATAGTAGTAAATTCTTTAATGTAGTCGGCAATCGTACCTCCTTGACGTAATCGTCTTAGCTTTCCCATGGCTTTTTCAGCAGCATTATGTGGGACAAAGTGCTTCCGCAATTCAGTCTTGAACTGATCCCATGAGTCAATAGTGCAAAGGCCTTTCTCCTGATCCATGTACTTCCTTCTCCACCATAGTTGGGTCGACTCTCGCAAGAAGGCAGGGGCATTCCCGATTCTACCAGCATCATCAAGGACTCCTGCAGCATCAAAGTATTGTTCCAATCCGAAAAGGAAGTTTTCCACCACCGCAGCATTGCGGTTTCCATTGTACACATCAGGTTTAGGAACCTTGATGTTAGAACTAGTCCCTCCTTGTTTTCCAAAACTACCAAGCAACAACGAACGTTTCGGTGTCTTAGCTTCCCATCTCAACACCTCCTTTTCTTCTCGGATCGACCAGATATCATCAGCGACTGTCTTCTTGTGGGCCAGAATTTCCTCGGACATGATGCTCAGCTCCTGTTTTAGTTCGTTAGTCAAATCACCAATCAATGACTTTGCTGCCTACGAGATCTCAGTATTCTCTTCGGTCAACATCTCAATTGTTTCCGACATTTCCAAAGTTGCCACACGCGCATCAACACTTTCACCAGAACTGCCAGGGGCGGAGGAGCTGGCTAGGGGAGGTCTGGACTTGCTCCTTGATTTGGCTCTCTTCGTTTTCTCCTTTCCAGTCTCCCGTCCTCGTGTTTCATCAATGTTTTCGGGGGTAATCACTGTATCATCGCCTGCCATCGTGTTGCAAAGATTTTCAGGAAAGTACCTATGATAATCCTTTGCTCTGATACCACCTGTCACGGAGTCGAATCTCAGACCCGTGCGGCCTTAGCAGTCTTGCTGTCAAAGATGCTAAGCAAGCCAGAAATATGAAAGAAGATTACCAACACTTGCAGATCAATGAACTAGGAACTCTTATATTAGTAATCCATAATTTTCATGTGTACAAATGATGAGGGTAGGAGGCCTTTATATAGAGGCTCTCCTGGAAATGAAGAGACACCCTATTAATTACTTTATTAAATACAAGAGTAAGAAAATGAAGAGACACCCTATTAATTATTAATTTCAAGAGTAAGGAAATGAAGAGACACCCTATTAATTACCCTATTAATTAATGGGACTAAGGCAAGTAATTGGGCCGGGCTGTAACAAAATGCTTGGTAAGAATATTTTGGCCCGATTCTACCCAAATCGACTAGCCACTGGCCAGTTCAAAGGCCTGGTCCGAAATTCTTGCAGCATGGACATTAGGGCTGAGGAAAACCGATTAAACCAGCATTCAAAAATCGAAATCGAACATGAAACTGATGGTTTTGTTTTTATTTTTTTGAAAACTAAAAATTTCGGTCTGTAGAATGCGAAAACCGAAAAAAGAAAAACGAACCGAACCGATCTATATGGAGTATTTAAAATATATATATTTTAGGTATATATTATAATTAAGTTTTGCATATGTTTGTCGTAAGTACGAAATAGACTAGGTGGTAAAGACGCTAGTCATGTCTATGTAAAGTCTCGAGTTCAATTTTGTTATACATATGTCTTTTATTTTCACGGATTTAATTGGGTAATCTTTTAAAACTTAATTTGAGTGGATCTCACATCAGTTGTAAGATAAAACATTTGCAATCCTCCTCCTCTGTATATATTTATTTCTTAAATACTTAGCAAAATCCATTATTTGGGTTTACTTATTTCTTAAATACTTAGCAAAATCCAATGATTCGATTTACGTATTTCTTAAATAATTAGCAAAATACAATGTTCGGGTTTGGAACAGAAATCGGACCAACAAAAACCCAAAATCGAGAGACCGAACAAATGGGTTTAGGTGTGCGTTCGGTTTTAAATAGTTAAAAACCGATGTTTATTGATTTGGATTCTGTTTAAGGTCAAAACGGATCCATGTACACCCTTAATGGACGCCCGAGGAATCGAAGATTTAGAATTATGGTATGTTTGTTAGAAATTAATGATAATATTATTATTACAAGTGTAGCGTTTGAAAATGAAGATTATGATATGTTAACGTGCATATTCGTTGATGCGGTCAAAAATAATAAAACATCACTACTCTAATAGCTAGGGTAAATAAGCGTCGAACAAAGAAGTTCGTGGTTGATACTTTGTGTCAATAGTTAAAAGCAACTAAGGTGTCACTTTATAGTCAGAGAATTGCAAACACTTGAAATAAACACACTCAAACTAAAATCAATTGCAACTAAGTAAAAGATTCTTGATTCGGTGCTCAAGCAACTACAGATCAGAAACAAAATTGAAATCAAAATAACTTCCTTTGATTAAAACAAAAAAACTATAAACGAACCGTTCTAACTAACAATCGCTACTAACTACCCAAACTATGAACCAAAGAACTACAGGAGTCAAATGATTCTCGTGATATCTAAACTAAACGCCTGACAATCAGAGAAATTCCACAGATTAGGAATACTCCAACCCTGAATTGATATTGAAACTAATAAACCGGCTAAAAAGACAAAACCAAGAACATCTACTTGAAACTACTGAAAATAATCAAAATATGAAGGAAACCAGCTTTGAGATCCAGATAACACTCAATGGATGTTGTGGAATATCGACTGGAAGCCTCTATTTATGGTTGTAGAATCAGACACTTCGTGCCGCCAGCAGCCTCACTTAGCGCCGCCAACTAACCAACTTCACGATATATTGCTTGTTTAAATTAATTTACATTACGGGTTATCTCTTTATTGGCATAGTGAACTGTTGGATTATGTGTCTAAGCCATGACTAATAATTAGTATCTACCTAATTAATAGTAGCATAGTCTATTTGGGTTGCCCTCATAGCTCGAGGTTTGGTAGAAAGTTAAGAAGAGAGAAAGGCTGATTTATTATATGATTAATAAATCAAGATATTGTTTATTAATATATTATAGGGATAATATATTAATTAGAAATAATATTATTTGATTAATAATTAATCAGAATAGAAATTAATTGGATTGATTTCTGTGGCATTAATTAGATTAATCAGGAGGACAGGGGCTAAAGTTGTTCCAATTCAATGGTTGAATTAACACGCGCGGCGCGCCAATGTATAGGCCGCAGTGCGCATGTAAATAATCCAGAAAATGGCTTAGAGATTGGGTTTATCTCTGTTTGAAAGTCAAACGAGGTTTATCTCTAAGGGTCATTTGGTAGCCTATAAATAGGGACCCCTGGACCTCATATTAAATGCTAATTTTATTATTCTCTCTCTGGAATTTTCGATCCATATACCTCCTGCTCCCTGGGTGTGACTTTATTTGAGGCAAGAAATATTTGTTGCTTTGCTTCCAAGAAATCTAAATGTTAGTTTTCTGATTTTATTCTTTAGAAATTTTTTATTGGCCTTTAGGAGCTTGTTATATGTTCAATAGTAGAAAACATAGATCCTCATAGGTTGCATGTGAACTTAGGTTATTTAGTTCATGGTTTGCAGAAAACCTTTCATGAACTTCTAACATTAGCGACGCTAACTACTCGATTCTTATCTTCTTGTTTTTAGCTTATCCTTGTTTCGTTTTTGCTTCTAATTCGTGCATTTTAACACATTTCCTACCAACGACAATTTCCAAGGAAAATGAATGTATTTAATAGCTTTATAATAATAATTCAACTAAAATACACCAAATAACGCGTAAATAATACGAAACAAAAATGTTTTATCAAACATCTCACACTTTGTCCCCAAGCAAACCAGAGCTTTTGGCTTTAAAATAACATTTCTAAATATTTTGAGAAAATAATTGTCACTTTACATTCCTTAAAATGTACACATTTGAAAATTCCTAGTTTCAAGGCTTATTGCCAATTTTCCGGAATTACCCTTGTACATATACTTCCAAAAATATTTTTATATCAAAATTGTGTATGAGTTGTTAATGTTGTCCTGATATTACAGATTTTGACCTTTTATACATTTGGAACTCACGACTTTCAAAAAACCTCTTGATTACACATTTTTGGCTCAGTACAGAACCTACTCATTCAAATTCTATAGACCGTTAAGAAATTTCATGGCTTTCTATGGTACGCATGTAACGAGCTTTTAATAACATTATCCTAGACCATACGATCTTAGGTAATGATGTGCATACGATCTTAGGTAATGATGTGCATTAGTGCCCTAGGGCCACCCTTTTCAAGTCTACCGGCTCGAATACCATAGGCCACTGTATGAATTTTTCCTTCTTGAATCTCAATCTTATGGTATATCCAAGTCTAACTATTTATTTGACAACATGAACTTTGTACATTTGTAATTTTGAACTTTAAATCAACATATTTCAATTAAAGTGTAGCATTGCTAAAAGTTTCAACAGTTCATTTCTTCAGCAATGGAAAACATAATTACTATTTTGTCCCGAAAAATTTTGAAAATGTTCAAATTTAAAATTTTGAAATTTTCGGCTAATAATATTGATACTTTTTCAACCATCTCCACCCTTACATTTAAATCATACAATGTCTCATTGTATAAAAAGAGGATAAAATAAAGGGAGAAAAGAATCAACTCTCCCAAGATAGAACGACGAATCGCTTGAGATGTAGACATTGTTTAATTTGCAGGGTCGATCCTTGTACTTGTATCTGTGACGAAAGCTGTACAACGACGAAATTCAGTGAAAAGACGCAACAGTAAATGTGTCAGGCATAAAACATAGTGTAGGGGGTACACCGACCCCACACTTGATTTGATGTCATTCTCGATTGAGCAGTCTTTATCAAAGTTACAGGGCATGATCAACATCATCAGTAGTCTAGCTATGTTCACATGTGACAATATCAATTCATACCAAACATTATAGTTACAGATACAAAAATAAAGATAATTTACAGCTAAGATCAAAGAAAATAAAAAGAAAAAGAAATAAGAAATAAAAAGTACAAATATATCACTGCCCCTCATCTGCATGTGTGCCCGAGGTATGAAGCCATCAGATCTGGTTGTCGGGTATGGTGCCAGTGGCTGCATCTTCATATGGACCATCACCTCGTAGATACTCTCAACCATACATCGCTGCTAAGAAAGGGAAAATCAGCTAAGTTAAAACTATGGTGTCCTTATCTGACATTTACGACGCTAGTGAGAATTGCTAGTGGCGCTAACAGTTGTAATAGCAGTTTCTCATCGGGTTGGGTCTTAAGGTAGCATCGTTATGTGGATCCTTAGCAGCTCTATCTTTTCTATTTAGCTTGTCAATCCATTCTCAATCAACCATCCTCAATCCAATCGTGCCAAGGAATACATGCACATTATAAGCAGCAAAAACATTAAATATTTACAATAATCCTAAGAATTAAGAACTAGAAAACCATAAATATGTTCATAAACAAAAAAAAACTAAAATAAGAGTTTTAAAGACCGATGTTGCTAATTTTTGGAGTTGGAGGAATCTAAACCAGGAGGAGTATAGTTAGGCTCCTCATCTGGTTGGTCCCTTGGTAGCTTGCAATGGAACTCATCGAATAGCTTCTTGATGCAATATGTAACGTCTGAAATCCAGTAATGAAAAATTTTCTTTTAAAATAGCTTAAATACATAAAACGGGTTATCAAAAAAAAACCATCCAAATTAAAACTTAATATTAAAAACATGTACACCGTATTTGATAAAACATTTGCAAACATTATCTAGCGGAAGACTTGATTATCAAAACCTCATATGCGATACTGTCGCGCTGTGCTCCAAGCTCAAGCCAGCAAACACCTGAAAAACAGATAGGGTGAAAGAGTAAGCACAAAGCTTATTGAGTTCCCCAAAATACCACACGATCCATTCCATAACACACAATCACAAAGGTCTCCTAGCTTGCCCCGAACAACCTGGCTCTCGGGCTTGCCCCGATCCGCCTCAGCTAGAAACTAACGAGTTAGCCCCGTTCCGTCATTCGACGAATCCACACATTCTTTAATCTTCGGGTGCCTAGGTACGACCGGTCATGCATCATCATTTGTCATGCAGCAACCCTCGGATCGATCAACTCATTCTTCAGTCTCTAGAACGAATCTGACGACTAACACATATAAGCATAGTGTTGGATTAGGTGTCTAAGCCATGACTAATAATTAGTATTTACCTAATTAATAGTAGAACAGTCCATTTGGGTTGCCCTCATGGCTGGAGGTTTATTGGAAAGTTAAGTAGAGAGAAGGGGTTGATTTATTATATGACTAATAAATCAAGATATTGTTTGTTAATATATTATGGAGATAATATATTAATTAGAAATGATATTACTAGATTAATAATTAATCAGAAATTAATTGGATTAATTTCTGTGGCATTAATTAGATTAATCGGGAGGTCAAGGATTAAAGTCGTACAAATTCAATAGTTGAATTGCGGCGCGCGGCGCGCAAATGGCTTGGCCGCGATGCGCGTACAGATAATCCGGAAAATGGGCTGCGGCTAGGGTTTCTAGCTTTACCCTTTGGTTCCCTATAAATAGGGAACCCTAGACCTCATTATCAGTTGCTCATTCTATTATTTTCTCTCTGGAATTTCGATCCATAATCCTCTCGGCTTGGGTGTGATCTCATTTGAGGCAGGATATTTTTGCTGCTCAGCTTCCAGAAAATTCTAAAAGGTTGGTTTTTCTAGTTTTATTGTTTTAGTTAATTTTCTTATGGCCTTTAGGTTTTGTTATATGTTTAATTTGAAGAAAACATAGATCCTCATAGGTTGCATGTGAACTTAGGTTATTTAGTTCATGGTTTGCAGAAAACCTTTCAGTGGTATCAGAGCCTGTTTTGTTTTCTTGTTGAATTATTATAACTGTTTTAGGGTTTAAAGCTTATAAACCCTAATATCTATATGGATCGATTTCTAGGATTAAGGTTTTGGAAACCCTAATTCCCCCCCTTTGCTAATTTCGAATTTTCAATTAGGGTTTTAGGAGGTTTTCTATTTTTGGTAACTTTATTTGTTAATTAAATGGATAACCTTAAACCCCATTATTTGAAATCGATTTTTAGGGGGTTTAGGATAGGTTTTAATTAATTTGATTAATTTAGATAAACCTATCTTCATTTGAATTAATTTAATTAATTGTTAATTAAAAGATAATTCAAAAGGGATTTAATTAATTTTAAATTGTCGAAAATTAATAGAAAATCCAGAAAAATATTTTAAAATGTTTAAAATATTTAGATTTAATTAATTTAATTAATTGGTAATTAAAATTGATTAAATCGAATTTAAGGTTTAATCTAATTTAAAGTTTAATTGTTAAATTTGGTAAAATTAAAAGATAAACCTTGAATATTTTAAAGGGTTTTAAAATACATCTTATATATGTTATTAATTGTTAATACTATATGTATAAGATAAAATTGGTCAGTCAATTCAATAGTAGGCCTCATTCACGAAGCTGGTCTATAAAGTGGGTATAAGGAGACTGCCTATAAAATGGCAGTCTAATGGGTGAACACTCTCACCTACCGCTCGCCTGATCAGTGGAGGGTCGTTAGCCGAACAGTTTTGATAGGACCACTTAATCATTAAATGTATAATGATCAAAGTACTAGAACTTTTACACAAAATCCCAATCTAGTTACTTTAGGAAAAATGTGAATTTGATGCAACCCCATGAAATTGCACATTGCACTTTATGAAACGTTGGTGGAGCGTGTGTGGTTTACCGGCACACCAATGGGGGTTCATGAAGAGTGGCAATGGATGTCTCGGGTGTTATCATTGTTGATGGAGCGTGTGTGGTTTACCGGCACATCAATTTGAGATGATAATGGACCCCGAGAGTACCAAGCTAATTTGCATGGTTATTCACACCCGGTTTGTGATCCTCGGCATCCCAGTCACAAACGGTGGGGCATATCCGAGATTAAACATGCTATTGAACAGTTCAATAAATCTCAAAAGAAACTAGGAATTCCATTTATAATAAGATTATTTTTCCGCGGTGGAATTGGCTGAATCGTCATTCGCCTACCTTTATAAAATTTGCTTATAGATTACGGCATCCCTCTTCTATGTTGCAAATTGTTATAGTTGGATCCTAGCCTTATTTTATATTGGGTTACTATAAGGACCGACAATTATCTAATTAAACTTACCTTCTTTTATAGATGTCTTCTACTGATCAATCTGCTCCCCACTCAAACTCCAGTGTTCCCTCTATCCTCTCACTGTGTTCCAAGGTTCAATTGAACGGGACAAACTACAATGACTGGATTAGAAACATCAAGATGGCTCTGAGGTATGAGAACAAAGAGTATGTTCTCGAAACCGAGCTTGTAGATGTCGACCCCGAAACTGCTACTCCCGAGGAAATTGCCTCGTACCAAAAACATTCTGATGATGCGACCAAAGTGGCCTGCATCATGATTGCCACAATGAACCCCGAATTGCAGAGGATATACGAAGACTACTGGCCCTATGAGATGCACCGTGAGCTCGCGGAAAAGTTCCGTAAGCAAGAGCGCATCGAGAGGTGCGAGGTGGTCAAGGACTTCACGAACAGCAAACCTAAAGATGGAGAGTGCATCTGTGCCCATGTGCAAAGAATGCAAGGTTACGTGGAGCGGCTTGGAAAGCTTGCGATGCCTATGCCTGAGGAGTTGGCCGTTGACATAGTACTCAACTCCTTACCAAGTTCTTATGACCAGTTCAGGCTGGCTTATCATTTGAACAACAATCAGGCTAACCTGAATGAGTTGCATCGCATGCTTCGAGTTGCTGAGGAAGGGATGAAAGGTAAAAGTGTACCTTCGGTAAATCAGCCCGTCCTTGCCATTGGAAGTGGCAAAGGAAAGAAGAGGAAGGGCCCTCCTAAGCAAAATTGGAGGGAAAAGGTTCAGGTCGGGTCATCAAGCAATGGCTCGAGAACCAAGTCTTCCCAGATTCCTTGTGTGGCCAACCCCGATGAAGCCAACTGTTTCTACTGCAAAGAGAAGGGCCATTGGAAGAGGAGCTGCCCCAAATACTTGCAGGATGTCAAGGATGGGAAAGTAAAGCCATCGACAGCAGGTATATACACTATCTCTAAAAACTCACCATCTTCTAATTCTTGGGTCCTTGATACAGGATGTGGTTTTCACATTTGTTCTGATCTGCAGGGCCTAAAGGAAAGCAGGGAGGTGGAGCACGGTAGACTGAACTTGATCATGGGCAATAGGAGATCGTCCCCTGTTACCAAGATCGGCGTTTATAGTTTAGTGCTTAGTAGTGATGTTAGCTTAGAGTTATTTAATTGTTGCTATTCGCTAGAAATGGCAAGAAACATTATTTCATTTCACGCATTGTTCAGACAAGGATTTCAATTTTCTTTTGATAATAAAATTGGCTCGATTTCTGTTTTTCAAAAATGGTATTTTGAATTTTACTGCTTATCCTTGTGATGGTGTGTATGAAACTGTTGAATGTGTTGACAATTTAGGACATAGTGTAAATTATATTGATTCTACTATTGGTGTAGAAAAGGCATGTCTGTGGCATAGTCGGCTCGGGCACATCAGCAAGAAACGCATCGCCCAACTCCAAAAGGATGGAGTGTTGGAATCATTCGACCTCAGGTCGGATGATGTATGCGAATCTTGTCTGTTGGGCAAAATGACTAAATCACCTTTCAAAGGATCTTTTGAAAGAGGTGAGGGTCTGCTGGACATCATTCACACGGATGTGTGTGGTCCATTCAGATCAACCACAAAGGATGGCACGCGGTTCTACGTGACCTTTACCGACGATTTTAGTAGATACGGTTATATCTACTTAATCAAGCACAAGTCGGACACCTTTGAAAAGTTCAAAGAATTTAAGAATGAAGTAGAGAATCAATTAGGCAGGAAGATAAAGATGCTCAGGTCCGACAGAGGCGGAGAGTATCTAAGTATCGAGTTCCTAGACTATCTAAAGGAATGCGGAATAGTTTCGCAGTTGACACCTCCCAGGACACCACAGTTGAACGGTGTTGCGGAGAGGCGCAACCGAACCCTGTTGGACATGGTCCGTTCTATGATGAGTCGAGCTTCACTTCCCATTCACTTCTGGGGGTATGCCTTAGAGACTGCCGCCCATATCCTCAATCTTGTCCCAACTAAGAAGGTTGCTAAAACACCTCATGAGATGTGGACGGGGAAAGTCCCCTCGTTAGCACACATCAAGGTCTGGGGTTGTGAGGCTTTCGTTAGACGAGAGACTCAAGACAAACTCGCAGAAAGAAGCGAAAGGTGTTTCTTCCTTGGTTATCCTAAACAATCCTTTGGATATTTATTCTACAGACCAAGCGAGGACGTGGTCTTTGTAGCTAGACGAGCGGTCTTTCGAGAGAGAGAGCTCATATTCAAAGAGGACAGTGGGAGTACCATTGATCTGGAAGAAATTCAAGAGTCATCAGATAACGCAACCTTAGGAGAAACTAGCAACCAACATGAGGAAGAAGTTCCTGTTGGTCCGACAGATGTATCCTTACCTCTTAGGCGTTCCGGTAGGGTTAGCATGCCACCCGAGTTTTATGGTTTCCATATAACTTCGGATGGGGACACGTTTGTCAGTGATAGGACACTGATAAATTTGGATGAACCTGCTAACTACCAGGAAGCAGTGGCGGGCCCTAAGTCTGCCAAGTGGAAAGAGGCCATGCATAGCGAGATCAAATCCATGTATGACAATAAAGTTTGGAACTTGGTTGACAATGTACCGGGTCGAAAGACAGTCGGGTGCAAATGGATCTTCAAGAAGAAGACCGACATGGACGGAAAGGTACACACTTTCAAGGCAAGACTGGTTGCGAAGGGCTTTACTCAAACCCCAGGGGTTGACTATGACGAGACCTTCTCACCAGTAGCCAAGATAAAGTCTATTAGGATTATGCTGGCCATAGCTGCATTTCATAACTATGAAATTTGGCAGATGGACGTCAAAACCGCCTTCCTTAATGGAAAGTTGACTGAGGATGTCTACATGAATCAGCCAGAGGGTTTTGTCGATGCAAAGTATCCTAATAAGGTGTGTAAGCTTGAGAGATCAATCTACGGATTGAAGCAAGCTTCTCGCAGCTGGAATCTTTGTTTCCATGAGAAAGTCAAAGAGTTTGGTTTCTCTAGGAGCGAGGATGAGTCCTGCGTGTATGTCAAGGCTAGTGGGAGTATAGTCACTTTTCTGGTGCTGTATGTCGATGACATACTGCTCATGGGAAACGATATTCCAACCTTGCAAGATATCAAAGCTTGGCTTGGGAAATGTTTCGCCATGAAGGACCTAGGAGAGGCTGCCTATATTCTCGGGATAAGAATATTGAGAGATAGGAAGAAAAGACTAATTGGACTTAGTCAGGGTACATACTTGGAAAAGGTACTGAAAAGGTTTAGTATGGAAAATTCCAAGAAGGGAGAGCTGCCTATCCAAAGTAATGCAAAATTGAGTAAGACTCAAAGTCCGAGTACAGACGAAGAAATAGCTGAAATGAGTCGGGTACCTTATGCTTCGGCTGTAGGATCGATCATGTACGCTATGACGTGTACTCGCCCTGACGTGGCCTTTGCTTTAAGCATGGTCAGTCGGTACCAGGGTAACCCTGGAAAGGCGCATTGGATAGCTGTGAAAAATATACTCAAGTATCTGCGAAGGACCAAGAACATGATGTTAGTCCTCGGTGGCAGTGATACCTTGAGAGTTGAAGGATATACGGATGCCAGTTTTCAGACAGATAGAGACAGTGGTCGGTCTCAGTCTGGCTGGGTATTCCTTCTAAACGGAGGAGCAGTAACTTGGAAAAGTTCCAAGCAAGATACGGTGGCTGATTCTACTTGTGAATCAGAGTATATAGCAGCAAGTGAAGCGTCAAAGGAAGCGGCTTGGCTGAAGAACTTCATCGGTGACCTTGGAGTAGTCCCGAGTATTCAGGAGCCCGTGGAACTGTTCTGCGATAACGAAGGTGCGGTCGCCTTGACAAAGGAACCGCGAGACCATGGAAAGTCCAGACATATCGACAGAAAGTACCACTACATAAGGCATAAGGTAGAAGAAGGTCACCTCGTGGTAAAGAGGGTATCATCGGAAGATAATCCTGCAGATCCCTTGACAAAGGCTCTGAGTAGGATTAAGCATAATCAGCATGCTAGGAGCATTGGATTAAGAGATGATATAAAGTTTATGTAAATTAGATAGGTTTCGAAACTTGTAACAATGTATTGTATTTGACTCTTGTGATTTAATAATAGAGATTTATTAATGAGTAATGGTTTACTACTTTTGTCAATACTTTATCATTGTGTTTCATTTTGCATGTTTTACTTCCTGAATAATTGGATTATTCAAATATCCACAGTCGATTACACTTTTGGGAGTAAGTGTGAAGTAAGGCTGTCATGAATTGGTAATAGATTGTCTAAGGAGTTAGACATTGCAATTGGATTGCTGCACCATTCATGAGTACTTGGAAATGGAGATTTGAGTATTGGATAAACCCGTGCTCAATGGATTGCTTCATGGATTTCATCACGAGCAATGTTGAGACGATAATATCTTTTGATCTTTAAGCTAAGACATATGAGTTATGATTTACTAGACGGTTGTTCATTGATAATGCGAAAACGCATCGGTAACTCGGTGTTATAAAACGTATTGTTGTGAGTGATTTGTCTGATAAAAGACATAAGTATATGAGTCGAAGCTTATTCGTCCCTTGACCCTAACGGGGAACAGATATCTGTAGGCCTCTCGATGAATTTGAAGTTGACTAAAATGGTTGGCCAACCGGGACTAAATTGGTAGTCTGAGAGTCATATGCAAATCGGAAATCGAGGAACAGTGAATCAGACCAGATTGATTTTTATCCATGTCTTGAGTCTGAAAAATATCTTGTTGGACGGAGGATCATCTGATCACTTATCTATGGACAGAACTGATTAGATCAGAGTTTGGCAGCGGTTTCTAGGAAGCTAAAAGTGCTGGTTAATTAGAGGATAAATTGGTAATTAAAGTCATAGACTTATCCAAGTGGGAGACTGTTGGATTAGGTGTCTAAGCCATGACTAATAATTAGTATTTACCTAATTAATAGTAGCACAGTCCATTTGGGTTGCCCTCATGGCTGGAGGTTTATTGGAAAGTTAAGTAGAGAGAAGGGGTTGATTTATTATATGACTAATAAATCAAGATATTGTTTGTTAATATATTATGGAGATAATATATTAATTAGAAATGATATTACTAGATTAATAATTAATCAGAAATTAATTGGATTAATTTCTGTGGCATTAATTAGATTAATCGGGAGGTCAGGGATTAAAGTCGTACAAATTCAATAGTTGAATTGCGGCGCGCGGCGCGCAAATGGCTTGGCCGCGACGCGCGTACAGATAATCCGGAAAATGGGCTGCGGCTAGGGTTTCTAGCTTTACCCTTTGGTTCCCTATAAATAGGGAACCCTAGACCTCATTATCAGTTGCTCATTCTATTATTTTCTCTCTGGAATTTCGATCCATAATCCTCTCGGCTTGGGTGTGATCTCATTTGAGGCAGGATATTTTTGCTGCTCAGCTTCCAGAAAATTCTAAAAGGTTGGTTTTTCTAGTTTTATTGTTTTAGTTAATTTTCTTATGGCCTTTAGGTTTTGTTATATGTTCAATTTGAAGAAAACATAGATCCTCATAGGTTGCATGTGAACTTAGGTTATTTAGTTCATGGTTTGTAGAAAACCTTTCACATAGAAGCCTAGGCATACAACCTAACCCATCAGGTTTCTATCATGAGCTCAACAGTCAAACAATGTAACCCATGCCTAGCTACCATACATTACTATCCATAATAATTAATTTACCTACTCATGTAAGTTCACTTATAGTATAGTGAGAAGACTGAAGGGTTTTATGCAAATCTATGAACTAAAACCCTAAGTTCACATGCAACCTATGAGGATCTATGTTTTCTACTATTGAACATATAAATATTTCCTAAAAGGCTACAAGAAAAATTACTAAAGAATAAAATCAGAAAACTAACCTTTTAGTTGTTTCTTGCAAGCTAAGCAACGCAAGTGCCTTGTCTCAAATGAAGTCACACCCAAAACTAGGGTTTTCGAAAGTTCCAGAGAGAGGGAAGAGTTGAAAAAGTCGTGGCTTTTATGGTGCCTAGGGGTCTCTATTTATAGTTTCCAAGTGGCCACCAGATAAACCTTTAGAGATAAACATTTTTGAATTCAAATAAGATAAACCTTTATCTATCAATTCAAATCTATTTATCCTAACATATAATAATCGAAATTATGGATAATCCCTCCATAATTTCGTTGGCCACTTAAACTACTATAATTGTCACTTACTCAACTATTGAATAATTACAATTCAGCCCCTGCACCTTTAATTAATCAAATTAATCACCAAATTAATTCCAATTAATTCCAGATTAATTTCTAATTAATTAATATAGTTTGTAATTAATATATTATCACCATAATATATTAATAAACTATTTATTTTATTTCTATTGATTTATTAATCATATAATAAATCAATCTTTCTCTCTCCTGGATTTTCTGCTAAACCTCTAGCCATGAGGGCAACCCAAATGGACTTTGCTACTATCAATTAAGTAAATACAAATGATTAGTAATGACTTAGACACCTAATCCAACAGTCTCCCACTTGGATAAGTCTATGACTATAATTACTAATTTATCCTCTAATTGATCAGCAAACTATAGCTTCCTAGAAACTGCTGCCGAACTCTGACCCAGTCAGTTCTGTCCATAGATAAGTGATCATATGATCCTTCGTCCAACAAGATATTTTTAGACACGAGACATGGATTGAGATCAATCTCTGTCCGATACTCTGTTTCCCGATTTCCGATTCTACTTATGACTTTAGGACTTCTAATTGAACACATCAATTTAGTCCAGGCTGGCCAGCACTTTAGTCAACTTAAAAAATCATCGAGAGGCCTACAGATATCTATTTCCCATCAGGGCCAACGAACGAATAAGGTTCGACTCATATGCTTATATCTTTTACGAGTCAAATCATTCACAACAACACGTTTTATAACATCGAGTTACCGATGCGTTTTCGTATTATCAATTAACAACTGCCTTGTAAATTATAACTCATATCTCTCTGCTTCAAGATCATAAGATATTATCGTCTCAAACATTGCTTGTGATATAATCCATGAAGCAATCTATTGAGCGTGGGTTTATCCAATACTCAAATCTCTATTTCTAAGTACTCATGAATGTGGTAGCAATCCTATTGCTATGTCTAACTCCTTAGACAGTCTACAAACCAATTCATGACAGTCTTGATTCAATACTTACTTCCCAAAGCATGAGCGACTGTGGACCTTTCTGAATAATCAAATTATTCGGGAAGTAAAACATGCGAAAGCGAAACATAAAGATCTGACTGGTAGCTACTCCTGCTTATTACCAAGTCTCCACGAGGTAATCACCAAGTCGGATCTTGTCATAAACTATTATCGGTTTCAATATTTCTTTTAAACTTTCAATTCTAATTTTTATATCTATGTCTTCATGAATCTTTCACTCTTTCTATGTATCCAAAGTGTCTTACACTGATACATTTTATTGCAGATGGTCCAATAGGATGCTCTTCCGATGACATCTCAATATATTATCTTGTCTTTTTCTCTCCTAACTCCATTATGGTAATGTGTACTGTGACTTCCTATGGTTCTTGGGGTCTTTAGTCTACTTGACTGAACCCTAAGACTATTTCGAGGTGTCATAATGTGCCGGTGAACCACACGCGCTCCATTGGAAAACCAACGAGATTCTTTAACCATGAAGTCCTTTAACATCATGTCCTGACGTTAATAATTACCACTTTGAAAAATCTTTCAAATTATTACTATCACTTTCACCGCAATAATTTCCCAATGAATTCTCACGTGAGTTCAAACAATGCATCCAGTATTCCCAGCCAGACAATGTCCTGAATCTAACTTACTATGCCCTAAGCATCAAGTCATCACGATATGTTCATGACATTCTGATCGATCCAAGAAACTTGTGGAACCCGATCTAATCTTATTCAAAACCCTTTCGGAATTCAAATATTATTTATAATCCTTGTGTCATGTTTTTCGAAAGACTATTTCCTTTCGGAGACTCTTCTCATGCATCTTGAATCTTATCAAGATCATGCTTACAATGGCTAGGTCTATGCTGACGATTTCATCTATCCAAGAGATGACTGTGAATTACGTGAGTATGTTGCACCTTCTTTATTTCTTTCATGCCAAGTCATCACACTTTGCAATGATAGGAACCTCCTTTCCTAGGGCTATGCATCTTGAATCTCATCAAGATCATCTTGGCAGAGTTTCGATCTATCTCATAGACATTTACAACCACCTGAGTATGCCGTATCTCTATTAAGTCTTTCATAGTGATCCGTCTCTTAACACCAAGTCATTACACTTTGTAATGAAAAGAGACATTTCCTAGAAACAGTATGTAACCCACATATGGAGACAGTAGATAACAGCGACACTCCCACTGGCTTTGACACGGTTATGGACTATTCATAAAATCCAAGACTTTTGGCACATTTTGAGAATCCAAACCTTTCTGACATCTTAATGGAAATCTTTCAGTCCTTTCTCAAAATCCAATCCTTTGGCATATTTTTGAGAATCTGAATATCCTTTCTTGCGAGATGCCCATGGGAAAATCCCGAGCCCATGTACCTATGTACCGGGACACTCTTTGTGAGTCCCTATTAGTACACCGGTGATCCACACGCGCTCCACAAACGATTCACAATGTGCCATGCAGTATCCTTTCAAATTTCATCCTCTATTGAGAGTGCTTCTCCCGCAATCAATTACTTGACTCTGAGTATCGACTCACTCAACCAAATGTTCTGAAGGTATGTATCTGTCCTTGTTGCTTTCTTTTGATGATTCAGTTACTCCCACTAGTTTTTAGACCAGGTGTAAAATCAATCAAATTTTATCATAGACTGTGTCTTGCCCTAAGGTTCTCTTGTTTGGCAGCAACCGGGCTCATCAATGCTTCCAAGTAGTCGGATTGTAAATCCGTACCAACTATAGTGTTTTACCACCAATCGGTATGTCACCCCGATCATAACTACTTATGATGGTGATCAATTCTACTGGTCAAGAGGAGATTATGTCAGTTGTAAAACAGAAATCTGATTTATGCTCCAAGCCTAATGATGACTCAAGGTTCTTTCACTTGGCTAATCCTGAACTCATTCAGGACTGTCCCAACTCCCACTGTTTCCTTAGAACATGAGTTCTTTCTAAAAGAGCTCTTCTTTTACAGTTGCAGCGGGATAGCCAATGAAACGACATTGCTGATCATGTTCAGGCTAGTCACGAGGTTCGGATGAACACTACAAGACCCTGGACTTTCAATGTACAAGTAGGATAATCCCAGCTTTACATATCAGACAGTGTCTGCAAGACCTACTTAGTTTAGAAGTGGTCGGAATATGGTTTATATGGACTGACTGTTATAGTATTCAAATTATTGGAAACTAATTGGCAATGTATTTCATACATCGAGGATCGAACTGTTTCGACCAATGCTCCATTATCTTCCCTAAGACACATTATAACTATTAATGTTCTTGGAAGAGAATGAACTGTGAAACATTTTTCTCAGTTTATGTTATCGCTCAGGTTCTGTGGAACTTGTACTTCCTTTGAAGTCCTTGAACTGTTCAAGGTTTCAATTCAATTGCTTATCCCGATAAGCGATGTCATATTCGTCATCCCGAATGATAAATATTGTGAAGTACAAAAAATTGTGTTCTATATCAAGATTCGAGCAATGCACAGCAACAGGTGTGTCCGTTGCTCTTAATCTCAATGTCTATTACATATCTATGTAAACTTATGACTTTGTTAACTTTGTTCAAGACTTGCAATCTTCAGTTGACTTTAAGTCAACTGATTCCAAAATCCAATCCTCTGGATTTTTGGGTGATTCATTTCTAGACACATTAAGAACTCAATTCATCAAGTGACTATAAGTCAAATGATTCCAAAGTCCTGTCCAACTGGATCTTTGGTTGAATTGATTCTTATAACATTTGTATTAACAATCATAAATGACACAATTCTTGACTCCAAACACTTTGGATGTATCAACATTCAAGTTATTACTAATCACACATTCAACACATTCATATAACATTTCAAGGACAATTTCAGACAACAGGTGTTAAAAGAAAATTGAAAATTTTATTAAAAACAAAAATCCTTGAACAATGTAATATATGATGGATAATGTCAAAACGCATCTAAGGACTAATAACAATATTTTAATATCTATCTAAACTTCAAAATTGCACGAGCTGGAGATCCAATCCAAATGTGCTCATATGCGCCAGAGTCCCGTGCCTTATTGATTCCCTGCATACGAACCAAAAATGTGACTATCACATTATGTATCAAGAAATCTTGGAACAAGAGTTTTGAGGTTTTTAGATATACCTGAGCTTTCAAAAGATTTGGAGCGTCTTCCAATCTTTCCTTGACTGTATCCGATTTAGTGGATTCCCAGTTTTATGTCCAGACGATCTCAACCGTTTCTTGTTACGTCTCTTCACTGGACTTAATCCAGAAGTAGCTGAGCCATTGGAGTTATGCCTGTCCAAGAGTGACTCGTATAAAGTCAACAGTGGACGCATTTCCATGAAGGCCTTTTTCTGGTCTTCCTTTCTATACGTCTGAATGAACAGATCGTACTCACTAGTCAGCGAAGCGAGTAGAATGTTAACACTCTTCTCCTGACTTATGGAATAACCAAGTTTATACAATTTGCCTATGTACGCTTCAATCTGAAGAACATGCGAATTGATGCTACTTCCTTCCTTTAGCTTGCACTCTGCAAGTCTTTCGAAGATCCTAGCTCGTTCCTTTTCAACTGGTTTTTGGAACCTTTCCTCAACTAGTTGCATTAACTCATATGGCCCCAAGGATTCAAAATCCTTGCGGAACTCGGGTCAATGGTCAATAGCATGAGGTCACGAATCTTTTCGGATTCATCAACTAAGGAGTTATGCTTATCATAAGAACCTTTTATGATGACTTGTTCCGGTGGGACCGGGATCGGATACTCAGTGAGATGTAGCTTGCCAACAATGCCGAGAACCAGTCTCCAATTGCGAAGCCATTCCTTACAGTTGAGGCCAGTCAGCCTTTCCATATTTGGTAGGTGCATTCTGATGCTTTCAGAAATGGGTGAAGGAGTTGGAGGAGAATTGACACTTGACATCTATAAAAGAAACATAATTTATTAGTTTAATTGATCCTTTTAAATAATTATCCAATTTATTATTTAATAAGGCTAGGATCCAAAATACCCCAACTATGGTGTGAAGAGGGATGCCGTAATCACAACATAATGGTCATTAAGGTAGATAAAACACTTATCAATTCCACCTTATGAAATTACTAGATTTGTTGAGATTCATTGAACTTTTCAACGACATGTTTAATCTCGGATGTGCTCCACTGTTTGTGACTGGGATGCCGAGGATCACAAATTGGATGTGAATAACCATGCAAATTAGCTTGGTACTCTCGGGTTAATTATCATCTTTAATTGATGTGCCGGTAAACCACACACGCTCCATCAACAATGATAACACCCGAGAAACCCATTGCAATTCTTTATGAACCCCTATTGGTGTGCCGGTAAACCACACATGCTCCACCAATGTTTCATAAAGTGCAATGTGCAATTTTATGGATTAGCACCAATTCACATTTTTTTCTAAAGTAACTAGATTTGGGTTTTATTAAGCTGTTCCAGTACTTTTAATAATATCATTATACTTTTAATGAGATTAGGCGGTCCTATCAAACCCGTTCGGTTAACGACCCTCCACTGATCAGGCGAGCGGTGGGTGAGAGTGGACACTCATTAGACTGCCATTTTATAGGCAATCTCCTTATACCCACTTTATAGATCAACTTCGTGAATGAGGCCTACTATTGATTTGACTAACCATTAAATCTTATATATATAATATTAACTTTTAATTATAATATATATAAGATGATTTTTAAACCTTTTAAAATGTTTCTGGTTTATCTTTTAATTTATTGGAATTTAAACTATTAAATTTAAAATTAAATTAAACCTTTAAATTGTCTTTTAATTAAACAATTAATTAAATTTGGATATTTTAGACTTTTAAAATATTCCTAGATTTATCCTTTAATTTTTTAAAATTTAAGGCTATTAAATTTAAATTAAATTAAATCTTTAATTATCCTTTAATTAAACAATTAATTAAATTAATTAGATTTAGATATTTTAAACTTTTAAAATATTTATGGTTTATCTTTTAATTTTTCGAGAATTTAAACTATTAAATTAAAAATTAAATTAAACCTTTAATTATCTTTTAATTAAACAATTAATTAAATTAATTAAATGAAGATAAGTATCACAAATTAATCAAATTAATTTAAACCTATCTTAAACCCACTAATTATCGAAAATCAAATAACGGGTTTAAGGTTATCCAATTATTAAATAATCAAAGTTACCAAAAATAGAAAACTTTCTAAAACCCTAGCATATTTTCGAAAATCATAAGGGGGAGGGGCTAGGGTTTCAAAAAACCCTAACCCTAAAATCGATTGGCCTCAATAGGGTTTAGAAACAATAAACCCTAAATTTTAGGAAAAACTATTATGGCAATTCAATAAGAAAACAGACAAAAGCTCTGATACCACTGAAGGGTTTTATGCAAATCTATGAACTAAAACCCTAAGTTCACATGCAACCTATGAGGATCTATGTTTTCTACTATTGAACATATAAATATTTCCTAAAAGGCCACAAGAAAAATTACTAAAGAATAAAATCAGAAAACTAACATTTTAGTTGTTTCTTGCAAGCTAAGCAACGCAAGTGCCTTGCCTCAAATGAAGTCACACCCAAAACTAGGGTTTTCGAAAGTTCCAGAGAGAGGGAAGAGTGGTAAAAGTCGTGGCTTTTATGGTGCCTAGGGGTCTCTATTTATAGTTTCCAAGTGGCCACCAGATAAACCTTTAGAGATAAACCTTTTTGAATTCAAATAAGATAAAGTGATAAACCTTTATCTATCAATTCAAATCTATTTATCCTAACATATCATAATCAAAATTATAGATAATACCTCCATAATTTCGTTGGCCACTTAAACTACTATAATTGTCATTTACTCAACTATTGAATAATTACAATTCAGCCCCTGCACCTTTAATTAATCAAATTAATCACCAAATTAATTCCAATTAATTCCAGATTAATTTCGAATTAAATAATATAGTTTCTAATTAATATATATCACCATAATATATCAATAAACTATTTATTTTATTTCTATTGATTTATTAATCATATAATAAATCAATCTTTCTCACTCCTGGATTTTCTGCTAAACCTCTAGCCATGATGGCAACCCAAATAGACTTTGCTACTATCAATTAAGTAAATATAAATGATTAGTCATGGCTTAGACACCTAATCCAACAAAGACTCACCTGATCCGCAAAGCCAAACAACATTTCACACGTGCATCATCATATCCCGACAGCGGGAACCTCCTATTAAGGATAAACTCTACTTAAAACTTCCTAAAACCCAAACAAGATAAACTTCTAAGACCGGTATCCAAAACCCTCAAGTATGACCAAAAGTCAAACTGGTCAAAAAGTCAACGGTCAAAGGTCAAAGGTCAAAGTCAACAAAAGTCAACAGGCACAATTAGCACCGCTAACTCCTTAAGTTAGCGTCGCTAACTATGAACAGTCCAGAAATGTCCATTAAGTTCTTAATCCATTCAGCCAAGGTCTTAATCCTTCCAGGGACCTTCCAAACAGTCCGTAAGTCCATAAAAATTCTAACTTTAACATCCAAACATAACCTTGCTAGCTCAAGAAGTAAACAATGGTCCAAAACTAACCAAAATCACCAAAGAGAGTTTGGCTCACTCTCTAAACCATCCCAAAGGTTCCAAATCAGGGATTTAAGGCATAAAGTTCCAGACTTTATCCTTCACAATCATGGACAAACACCACAAGGGACCATTACACTAATTAGTATATATATATATATATATATATATATATATATATATATATATATATATATATATATATATATATATATATATATATATAATATAGGGTTTAGTTCACTTGAGAATGTGAAGATTTTGTGAAACCGTTAGACCATTTTTTTCTAGTGTAATATTCTAGTGTTCATAAATAATGATATGTCTAATATTCTAATAGTCTGACAATATTGTTAAAACATTTACATTGTAAATATTCTAAACATAGAATATTAGAATATCTTATTAAGAAAAAACGCTATCACGGTTTAACAAAACCCCTCATTTCAAATAAACTCAACTCTATATATATATATATATATATATATATATATATATATATATATATATATATATATATATATATATATATATATATATATATATATATATATATATATATATATATATATATAGCAACATTTAAAAAAATGGTTACTATGTGTTTGTGTGAGTACGGTGTTCCCACCAGTGTATCCACACCGTATCTGGTGGACACGTCACCACATATATGGTGCGTTGTACCTACACCGCTCGATTTAAGGCTATGATATACATGAGAAGCCGGAGGCAGGGTGATGACTGATATTAAGGGTGTCAATCCCTAACAAATGTGATCGGAAATGAATCCGACCAATCACTGCTATTCTGCACTGGATTAGAGTATAGGGCAAGCAGGGTCGAACCACAAGGACATGGGATATAAATTGTATGCCTACTTAGTATAAAATACTAAGTATGATGTAATGGGGTTTTTATTTGTAAAAATAATAATAAAGAAAGAAAGCATACAAGTAATTAAGAGAAAAACAATAATTAAAGGCCTAGTCCCGAGTGTTCGATGTTCATCGTAATAGAATGAATCCGACTAATGTGCTTTAGAATACAATTCTAAGTTGGCTTTTGAAAATCATAAAATATAATATTTTTGATAATAACTTGCTAAATGTTTAGATAAAGGTCCGATTATTACCTAAACCTAGTTCCATTTTACCCGACCTAAGGTCCGCTTATAGGCCGAATGCAGAAACCGCATAAGGTGTGCAACTACCAATCAATGTCCAATTCTTCTCGTCCGCTGGGAAGTGCGTGGACATATGACCAAATTCTAAACAAGGAATTGGCGCTTGTTTTTGTTACCAAACATCGACTGTGCTAAGCGATTAGGTACCTCACACAGTCAATTAACAGTGCATGAAAAAGATATATTTAGGGTGATCAGTCATAACAAATCAAATTCAAGAATAAAATTGATACAAGAAATTGATCATTAGAATTATTCAAAAGCATTCATCGAGCCGAATGTTTCAAACTACACAATGAACATGTCCGAACTCGTTACTAGAGTACAGTTTCTAGCCATACATGGCTAGAAATGAACAAAAAATACAAATTGTAATAAAAAACGTCTTACAAATGATAAAATACGTAACTGAATCTCAAAAGTCGTGATTCGACCTTCAAAAGCCTTTTAAAAACAGCTTAGAAGTGGCTCGGGGTCGTAAGTAAAACGTAGGGACTGAACTCCATTTCTGGCAGGAAATGACTGATATTTATAGCCATCTGGAGAAGATAGCGCCGCTATCTTCTGAAATCCATAATGCTCGGTCTTTAGTCAAACCTAGAATCTCGCTGGTCTGATTTTCTCAACCACCAAGATAACGCCTCTATCTATGCAATTTCCAGCATTTGTCATTTTTAGTCCCTGCTTGTTCCAACTTTGGTTCTTTTTCGTCCTTTTTGCTCCTTTTTGCTTGAAAACCTGAATAATTGACATTTTCCAAGTAAAGTGAATATTATATCCGTTTTAGGTTCGATTTATCTATAAAAACACCCTGATATCGTATAAAATATGTATGAAATATGCACGATATCTGAATACCCCACACTTGGACTTTCTTTTTCCCTAAGCAAAATAGAGTTTTTCGACCTTTCAAAACAATTGCTTCAATAATTCCTGCATTAATTACCCACATCCAAAATAATAAACACAAAAGGATTTTCATACCGTACCAGAATCATAAGCATATATGATTATTTGTCCTTTTAACTTGATTATTTGTCCTTTTAACTGATCAAATTCCCATTGAACTTCATTCCTGTAAGCAATAAATCCCTAGTGTGCTCACTACTCATTTTTACATTCCCTAGAAATACACCCTTCAAAAACCGCCTAGGCTCAAGAGTTATTGCTAAGTTCCCAAGGTCACCTTGTGTACTCACACATTTAAATGATTTCATTAATTTATTCCAATAGTTATTTAAGTGTTAGTTTCTTTGATTTCGATAGCATTGAATTCTTTGTGTGGAAGGTCGCCTATGCTGCACCGATTATTACCAATCTGCTCATTATTTGCACCTTCGGGACTCACGACTTTCCATGGAACTCTTGATTACAAATTTTCGACCCTAGATTGTACGGGGTCTACTCATTCAAATTCCAAGGGCCGTTAAGGAAATCCCATGACTTTCTATGGCACCCGTGTAGCGATCTTTCGACAACATTATCCCAAACCACACGGTCTTAGGTAATGAGGTGAGAAAGACCACCCTTTTAATGTCTACCGGCTTGAGTACCATAGGCCACAGATTGTATTTCCCCTCCCGAGTCTCGATCTTATGGTGTCTTTTCAATCTATTTTGGTTAGGACTTAGCTCTATTTACTACTAAAATGACATCCTTTGAAAGATATCATGTGCTAAAAAGTTTTTTGAGGGGTTTATTTAGTTAACAATACAAAGCCATGTTGTAGAGACACGTTAACTATCTACCATCTTACAAGTCAGGAATTCAATCGAAAAATAAACAGCCACATATACTACCTATGAAAACTGAGTATAGCTCAAATATCCATTCTCATTCATTATTCCAGATGTATTTATATTTATTCGTTCAATTTCAGGAACTTATCAAGGAAAAAGTTTTAAAAATTGGCCAAATAAACCTAAAATGCTTAAGTGTAAACGCCCCACCCACACTTAAATCATACAATGTCCCCATTGTATATATTGCATTAAAGTAAAAGGGAGAAAAAGGAACAGACTCCCCTGGGATGTGTGGCAGCCTTTACGTTTATTAGACAAGTATACAGATGTTTTGAACATTGTCTATTTCAGCTTCACGGGGAATACGTCAGCGACCAAATGAAGTGGGTAACAGCCCACACTTACTTTCAGAGCAGTCTCTCACAGATAGTCGCCATTCACGCATACTCAGAACCATAATGCTTGATGTTGGAATCTTTCTCGTTGTTCTGCTGAAATATATCCACCATCCATATCTGCTCGACACGCTTCCCGACTAATGCTCATGTAAGGCAAATTTCCTGGCTACAAAAATATCAAAAGAAAAGTAATAAAAATAATAATGCAATGCAATAAAAAATTGTCTAAAAAAGAAAATACTTCCAAGTTGCCTCTCGGTCAGCGCCTTTGTTTTACGTCGTTGGCTCGACTCAGCCCTTGAAAATTTTAAGTGATGTAACTCGGACATTTCCACACCTCCGCTCCTTTATTTTTCACCCCCGATCTTTCATAATAGGTCTTTTGTTGTAATTCTGGTACCTGTACCTGACACATCTTTTGGTAAGCATCATGAAATTTTCTTTCCGATGTTTTGTACCTTGCCCTTTTTATTGTATGATTGAAAGTGGATGACTTCCTCAACTCCTCCCCAAGCTTGAACTTTTCAGTAAACTATTTTGTTTTATCTTCACCAATATCTCTGTTTGACGCCAGAAGTGGAACATCATCATTGGATAACTCAAAAGATTTATTCGTCCGTGGTTCAGTCACATTTAGAAATTTTACGGATGAGATATCGCTCAGGTGACGCATGGCTTCACAAATATTAAAATTAGCAACTTCTCCATCAAATTCCATAGAAAGAGTTCCAGCATAAACATCAATCTTTGTTCATGCTGTACACAAGAATGGTCTTCGCAGAATTATGGAATTTGGGTTTGGGGTGTCGTCATCTCCCATATCGAGCACATAAAAATCAACTGGGAAAAGGAGTTGATCGACTTGTACCAATACGACCTCTAGTACACCTTTTGGGCGTACTGTTGATCGATCGGCCAGCTGAATAATGACTTCGGTCTGTCTCAAGTTTCTTACCTTTAATGATTTGAAAGTTGAGTATGGTAGGACATTGATAGAGGCACCGAGGTCTAGCATAGCATGTGGAATACAAAGGTTTCCCAGCTTGCAAGGAACCGTAAAAACTCCTGGATCCTTGCATTTTTGAGGTAGTCTCTTTTGCAAGATAGTAGAGACGTTTTCACCAACTTCTACGATTGCATTACTTTTTAACTTTTTCTTAGAAATGCAACGTTCCTCTAGGAATTTTGCATACTTAGGGACATCCTTTATGGCTTCTACAAGTGGAATGTTTACCTCGACCTTTCTAAACGTCTCCATGATTTCTTCTCTTCTCTCTCACGCTTTATCAATCTAGAAGGGAATGGAGCACGGGTTATAAGTTCTGCTTCGGTTGGTTCTTGCTTTGGTTTCTTTATGCTTTTTTTTCCTTCCTCATCTTTATTTTCAATCTCCGGTTCCTCTTCTTCGGGCATCTGTGGCCCTTCGTACTCTTCCTCATTTCTCAAGGTTATAGCACACACAGTGTGCTTTGGATTTTGTCCGGTTTGTGCTGGTAGTTTTCCTTGAGCTTCTAACTTGGTCACCGAGTTGGCAAGTTGTGCCATTTGTTGCTCCAAATTCTTTTTATGCTGGCTTTTGTTTCGTTTTGAAAAACTTGAGTGCTCATGGCAAGGCTTTTCACTATATCTTCTAGCGACGTACCAGATGAACTTGGTTGTTGAGGTGGAACTTGTGATAACCTAAATTTTAACATATGAAATAAGGGTTTTAAGCTAATTATGTTGATGCTATGAGGTTTGATGTCCAACAAATATAAATGTATGTACAAGGACAAAACGGTCAAAGAATGTGAAAATATGGAAACTTGGGTTTAAAGACCTTTTATTAAGTCATAACGAAATATTATTTCATTTGGAAATCTGATTTAAAGACCAAAGGGCTAAAATGGAATGTTGGGACTAAAAGTGAAAAGAATAAGTGTAAATCTTTAAAAATTAATAACTAAAAATCCATAAGGATTTGGGAAAAAGTCATCAATAATAAATTGGCAGATTTTGATGTAATAAGAATACAGGAAAAAGATTCGAGTCGTTTGGAGATATAACAAAGAAGTTATGACGAGTTAAAGATGACCAAAAAGTGACAAAAATGGCTAAAGGGTCATGTTTAAGGGTCGATAGTAGACAATCTGGAGATATTTAGCTTTAAGTCAGTAAGAAAAATTTGTTAAGCTCATTCTCTTCTTCCTAAAGGTATAAAGTTTATAAAATTCCGATATCGTATGTGGAAGTTGTGATGACGTGAAGTTTGCGAAAAAAATTGATAGAATGCAGAAATTTTCCTAAGGCATTAGATGTCAGGGGTATTTTTGTAATTTTCCATTAAGCTGGTCAAAAATCAGCTTTGACTTTACATTCCTGTGTGCGTGTTTGAGAGATCGACGAAGGAAAAATCAGAAAAAACGGGAAATTGGAATTCAGACGCAGATAAAACACAACACTCGCACAAACACACCAACAGGTGTGCGATTTTCGTAATCTGGAAGGGAGACAGCAAAATTTAGAGTGAGAACGACAAGGAGAGAGAGATCTGGAAGGTGATTTACGGCATAGAGAGGGTCGGAGTGAGGTGGATAGCAGCTCTTAGCTGCTGTCGGTTCGTTCTCATGCAGAAATCGCCGGAGGCGGCGGTGGAGACGACCGGAATCATACGCCGGCGACTAGTGGTGATGAGGATCGATCCTTGTGGTCCGATTTGAAGCTTATTTCAGCCCTAGTGTTCCAATTTCTTGATTTTTGGATGGAAACTTAAAGGTAAATGTTTGAATCTTTGGAACCCTAGCTCATTAAGTTCAAAACCTTCAATGCATGTCGAATTTGGCAAGTTAATGTTGATGAGAATCTCCTACAGGTTCGATTTTCATAAAGATAGTCAAGAACACTTCTAATTTTTCTGATTTGGGACAAGTTGAAGGTAAATTCATAAACCCTAAGTAAGATATCATCTTCTTAAGCTAGAAAACCCAATTTTCTTATTGGGTGTTTATTGTAATCCGAATTTCAGTTTATGGATGAGATTAATTCAGTGATTCCATCTATTAATTAGTGTTCTAATCATCAAAGAAACACATTACATCCATTGCATGTTGTTAATTTCAAGAATGGTGATTTTTGAACTCAAGAACCCTAGATTTTGGGTTTAACGGATTAACAATGATTTTAATGTTTTTGTTAAGTCACAAATGTTGATTTAGATATAAGAAAACACCTGGTGTTGTTTGTTTCTGGTTCCATCCGATTTTGATGCAAATGAAGTAACGGGTAATTTTTGAACATGTAATGGAATATTTGATTCCATGGTTGAAACCCTATAAAGAATAGTTAGATAAGGTCTTGGAATGATTCCCTTGAGGATTACCAATGAATTAAGTGCTTAATGGGTTAAAGAATGACCTTAAGTATATGAAATTGTAATTTCATAAGTTATATAATTTCATAACTTATAAGAATGAAAGTAAGAAAGTATTCTGACAGAATTTTTACGTCAACTTAAACTGTAAAACTGTACAAATCTACAAGGCCAAAAATTGTGCGTCATACATGCAAAGAAATCTACATATGTCTAGTTTCTAAATCAAAAAGCGGTGAGTCGTTTTGATTTTTCTAGAGTGAGTTATGTCGTTTTTCGTACAGGGTATCCTGTTTTGGCAGATTCTGTCCACTTGGAAATATGAATGTATATGTTAATACAATGTTCAAAGAATTGAAAGAAAACCATTCCTAGCATATAGGGATGTATTATGAGTAATTAGAAATGTTATAATACGTATAAAAAAATCTTATTGGTTTTATGGTTATACATTGAGCTTAAAAGGTTATGGTTATGTAATTTATAAAAGAAAGAAATTATTATGGGAATTAAGAGTATGTAAAAGAGTTTATGAATATCTCAAGCATATTGTGATATGAATCTATTAAGATGTATATTAAGAGGTCTTTAATTGCTATTAAGGCCTAGTTTGTATTAACTAGAATGTTAAATGAACTCTTAGGTATTAAGGAGTAAAGTTGAAGGAAAGGAAAAGACAACGGGAAGAAGTAATCCTAGTTAGACTTCTCTAACTAGCCAAGGTGAGTACATGTGGCATTTTCCCTCTTTGGGGTACATGGAAAAAATGTTTTTATGGTTTATTTGAATTTTGAATATGAAATAATATGCAAGTTTATTTTACTTATGACCTGTTTATAAGTCTTATACAATGATTTGAAAGCAAGTTTTGGCATTAAGCCCAAGTGATTTGAAAAGTATATTTTGGCACGAAGTTATAATGGTTTGAAAGAAAGTTTTGGCATTAAGCCCGATATGAGTTGAAAATACGATTTGGCATTAAGCCTTGTATGTTTTGAAAAGTGTGATTTGACATCAAACTAAATCGGAATTGAAAAGATTGTTTTGGCACTAGCCTTAATGTGATTTTAGCAAGTAATTTGATGTCAAATCATATTATGTTTTCCTTTTTTTATGACTGGTATTCGATGAGATATGAATGAATGCAGCAATGCAAGTTAGTATGTTACCCACTTTTTCCCGGGCCATGATATTCCCATAAGGGAATATAGAGGAGTCTACTGGGGTGGTACCTTCCCCTTCGCGAAGTAGATATCCTAAAACACACGATGCTAGGATGGACTGATTGTGTTCTTTCCATCTTAGTATAGACTTGGGAAAATCACTAAGTGTGGTTATCCTAAGTATAAAAATAAAGCATGTGGAGATACCAGTCAAAGCATGTTATATGATGCTGAGATGGTTTGATCACGTTCTTACCATTTCAGTATAGACTTGGGGTCTCACCAAAGGTGATTAAGGCCCTATGTATAAAAATCCAAACACGAATGAATACCAGTCAAGTTTCAGTAATGAAAATTTTATGTTTAGAAGATTTTTATTAAATTCATTATGGAAAGCTTTACAAGAGAAATGACAATGTGCTTCAATTATAAAGGTTTTGCTAACAAGTATTATGATATGAATTGTTTATGATCTACTCAACAGAAAGTGTCAGTACATGATTTGTTTACAAAGATTTTGAAAATGACATATGTTATGTTTACAAATGTTTTGAGTCTAAAACCCATGTATCTCACGAGACATATTTGTCTTACGTATCTTTGTTTTAATGCTATGTATCTCAGGATCAGGATTATTGGCATTGGATGATAGAAGTGATGGATTTAGAAGAAAGCTAAGGCTTGTAGATAGAGTTGAAGATTGAAGGGTAGTTTTGTCCTATAGACGGTATAATCATGTGAATTATTGAGAGTCATGTTATGTTATGGTTAGAATGACCTTTGTAGTTATTTTGTAAAGCTTTGCTATTTTCCGTAATGCCTTTGGCTATTTTGCTTTTGAGAGTCGAGTCGGTATGGATTTATTCGTTTAGCCCAAAGGTCATGCCGAATTTTCGGTAGCATTATTGTGTAATTACGGAACATTAGCTTTGTGATGTTTTAAGGCTTTACTATGGTTGTTATGATCTAAGTTTGTAACCCCCAAAGTTCTTTAAATACTTTTAAACTTAATTGTTTTGTTGGGACCAGAATTTTAAGACATGACATGAGGTCATGAGAAACATTTTATTTTATAAAGAAACACAGTTTTTGAATTATGAGATCTTTTAGTTAGTGTGCTTTTGACACTATTGCGCTCTTAACGATAATGCGCTTTTGGCGCTAATGCGCTTCTAGCGTTATTGCGCTTTTGAAAAAAAAAAGAGAAATTTTGAGGCGTTACAGAACTTGTGGCTGATGAGGTTGAATTTTTCCCAATAGGTGTGTAATGCTTCCCTTTTTTGTTGCTTGATACCAATAATCTCTCTACGTAACGCAGAGGCTTTCATTTCTGGGAAATATTTGTCGAGAAACATTCTTGCCAGCTAACTTGCTAAAATGTTTAGATAAAGGTCCGCTTATTACCTAAACCTAGTTTCATTTTACCCGACCTAAGGTCTGCTTATAGGCCGAATGCAGAAACCGCATAAGGTGTGCAAGTACCAATCAATGTCCAATTTTTCTCGTCCGCTGGGAAGTGCGTGGACATATGACCAAATTCTAAACAAGGAATTGGGCGCTTGTTTTTGTTTACCAAACATCGACTGTGCTAAGCGATTAGGTGCCTCACACAGTCAATTAACAGTTCTTGAAAAAGATATATTTAGGGTGATCAGTCATAAACAAATCAAATTCAAGACTAAAATTGATACAAGAAATTGATCATTAGAATTATTCAAAAGCATTCATCGAGCCGAATGTTTCAAACTACACAATGAACATGTACGAACTCGGAACTAGAGTACGGTTTCTAGCCAGACATGGCTAGAAATGAATCAAAAATACAAAACTGTAATCAAAACGTCTTACAAATGATAAAATACATAACCGAATCTCGAAATTCGTGATTCGGCCTTCAAAAACCTTCTAAAAACTGCTTGGAAGTGGCTCGGGGTCGTGAGTAAAACGTAGGGATTGAACTCCCTTTCTGGCAGGAAATTACTGCTATTTATAGCCATCTGGAGAAGATAGCGCCGCTATCTTAGGGGATAGCGCCGCTATCTTCTTAAATGCATAATGCTCGGTCTTCAGTCAAACCTGGAATCTCGTTGGTCTGATTTTCTCAACCACCAAGATAACGTCTCTATCTATGCAATTTCCAGCATTTGTCATTTTTAGTCCCTGCTTGTTCCAACTTTGGTTATTTTTCGTCATTTTTGCTCCTTTTTGCTTGAAAACCTGAATAATTGACATTTTCCAAATAAAGTGAGTATTATACCCCTTTTAGGTTCGATTTATCTATAAAAACACCCTGATATCGTATAAAATATGTACGAAATATGCACGATATCAACTGATGTCACAATGATGGTAGACTTGTGTCGTGGAATGGCATGACTAGGGCCACACCTGGCCATGCCTCTCTCTCTCTCTCTCTCTCTCTCTCTCTCGTTTGGCACCTCTTCACGACATGGGGGAAGAGAACACCACTCCCCCACAAGAATGAAGATTGAGATGGCGATGATGTGGCCACTTTGTCCGACGTTTGTATACTTGAGAGAATTAAATATTTTTTTTTTATAAATTATTGTACAATTTACTTGATAATTTTTTTATTGTTTTGTGTTAAGAAGAACTAATAATTATAACATCTATTTAATTTGCGTGTTTTTTGGCTCCTCCGTGTACGTTTTTTTTTGGATTCCCGTCTTTTTTGCCTACTCCGTGTCACTTTTTTTTTGCTTGGCGTTGGTTTTTTTGGCTTATTGATGTTCTTTTCTCGCGGGTATTTTTCGATCCCCGTCACTTTTTTGGGTTTTGTGCAAACCCACCGATGATTGTCAACATATACGATCACCATACACGCGTCAAGTCCCAATCTCAAACACCCACCGCTACCGGTGGTGACGGCACGTCCGCCTCTTCCAGTTCGCCACCCGCCAGGTTGTGTCATTGGAGTTGAACGGGGACGTACTATCGAGATCTTCAACAGTTTTGAACTTCTCTATGATCCGTCCACCCATTCCCTGATACTTGACGAAGAAATCTAGGGTATTCGTCATCCTTGTGCTCTTCGTGTTCAAATTAGGGTTTCAGAAATTGTTTTCCTACTGCGGACAAATGCCGCCGTTATGCTGGAGACACCGGTCGCTGATTCAAGCTCTGCTATCCGTGTTCTAGTCAAGGAAACAGTCTTTCACTCCATTTTTTCCAGTGTCACCGGCAAAGTTCATCAGTTCATCACCGGAGTTTTCCTTCTCTCTCACAGGATGGGGACTAAGAATTTTCCGGGTTGTATTAGTATCGCAATTCCTTTTGACGTGTTCTCTCAAGCGGATGTTCTTCCCCTCTCCCCACACAGACGATACACCTTCTGCAAATCTGGATGCAGTCAAAGCCAATAGGGAAAGTCAGGTGAAGAGGAGAAGCAGGCGATGTTGGCATCTTCACCGTTAACCAGCAAGGAAAAACCCATGAAACGAACAAGCATACGAAAGCGCACGAACAAGAGACACAACGGAAGAAATTTCTTCTTCAATAAAGTTGTTTCCTACCTTCTTTCTGATTCGTACTTGTATAACCCTTTGGCTTCTCCTCAACCCACCTTCAATTTCCCTCTACCAAAGCTAATCTCCACTTTCCGAGGTAATTTTTCGCCTTGGGTTCTTCAATTCGTATATAAGTTAAAAGGACATGCTCTATTTCGTTCTAATTCTTGGTTTTTTGTGATGAAAATGGTGTAGTAGGAGAACAAGGAGACGTGGCTCTATCAATTAGGGGAAGAAGCAAGATATGGCTACAAAACGAGTTTCTGGTCTAATAGGGCAGAAACTTTTGACAACCTCACTAATTCTGTTAGTATCATTCCAGACATTCTCCTCTCTTACTGCATTTAAATTAAGTGTCTGGAGGAAGATTACTCCATGCAGGTGAAGATTGCAATGGTTGGGAAATATGGTGGCCTAACAGACTTCTATTTCTTTGTAGTTAAGGTACAGTTTGTTCATTATCACTCAACATGCCTGAATTCCACTTATGTTTCACTAAATTTTAAAATGCAGGCACTTCTCCATGCCTGCATTGCGTGTTCATTGAAACTCTCCATTGAATGGATTGCAGCTTCTAATCTGGAAGATGAAAGTGCCAAAACGGTATAAATATTTAAATCATATTCAAGTATATACTTCTTAACTATGTATTATTTTGCAGGCACCAGAAGCTCATACAAAGGCCTCGGAGACACTAAGGGTAAGTTTCATAAGCGTATTATGAATATTCATTATGCATTCCTCATAGTAACCTTCATTTGTGGTGGGTAAGCATATAATTAATAATTTGAACCGAACATGATAGCTACAAATTGTTTTGATTGTGGATAAATTTCAATCTTATCAAATTCGTTGGGATAAGAAGGTTTTGCAGTAGTTTTGATCTTATAAAGTTATTAAACTTGAGTTCATTAAATATGATTATAATTTATAAGATTTTTTAAAACTGTATTTTAATTTTAGTAATATAATTTTAGAGGTTGTAAACGTTCGGAACTTAGATAAATATATGGATGACTTCTAACTCATTGATACATTTTATCATATAAAGGTAACTGGTGTTCTGAGAACCATTATGGGAGAATGTCAGAGAAGTTGGTACTTGGGAGGAAAAGAGATGAAGGGTAAATAGGTAAAATGTTTGGGTCTTAATACATCAAGCTGTTTTTTTACATAACCTATTAAGCCATTCTGTCTAGATTAAGTCGAAAAAGAAACAACCCTAACTCCTATTAGTGTTTGAATAATGAATATACACATTTATTATGTTAGTCACGGGTTACAAATATTGTTTTGTTTGGGTGAAACTAAATATTGATTTCTTCGGAGTTCAACATGTGTTTTGGTTCCTGGTGGATTTGGGGATCGTGGTATGAAGGGAATGATACTGGCTGCGAAGTATGCGCGTGAGAATAAAGTTCTATATCTTGGCATTTGCTTAGGCATGTAGATATCTGTTATTGAGATGTCTAGATCTGTAAGTTGTTTTTCTATAAATAAGTATAATCCATTTCCAATCATGTAAAGTTAAAAATATTATATTTCCAGATCTTGAGTTGGAAAGAGGTAAATGGTACTGAATTTGATGAGCATGCAACCAATCCTGTTGTAACTTTCATGCCAAAGGTATTGTTTTCTTTCTTTATAATGTAAAAATCTTTTGTTTTTGAGATGCATATGGAGTATCAATATTCTTTGTTTTTATGAAGGGTTCAAGAACACACATGGGAAACACAATGAGACTTGGCTCTCGAAGAACTTTACTTCAGACCTCTGATTGTATCACTGCAAAATTGTATGAGATTCTCTATTGAAATTCACAAATACAAACAACGCCATGAAGCTACCCTTTTTGGCTATATTTGAATCAAATTTACAAAATGTATTTTGGCAAGTATCAAAATCCAGAGTATGTGGATGAGCGACATCGACATCCTTACGAGGTTAATCCTGAGGTGGTTGGGGATTTAGAGAAAACGGGCTTAAGATTTGTTGGCAAGGATGAAAGTGGACAACGAATGGAGGTTTGTTTTAACTGAGACATTCACAATATTTATAATGCCGTTTATCCCATAAAAAAATTTATACTTCTAATTTTCTTATTATTAAGGCATTGTATTTTGAAAAATCCAATTATAGCCGTGAAGATTGCTTTGTATTTTTATAATATTGCTATAACTGGGTGGAACCTTTTGAAGTTAATTTCTTTAATAGGAAAAACAAAAGTAAGCTGCTATAATAAACAAATCAACAAAAGTATATCTTCATTTCTTGCATTTAACTCTACACTGACGTTCATATATTTGTTATTATTTATTATTTTTTGGACTAAATGAATAGGCAAGGAAGGCAAGGCAGTTGACTGAAATGTCCTACCTCAACACGCAACTTTTCTAGTCGACCCGTGCATAGCACGGGTTGCCTACTAGTTTATATAAATTCACATTATATGGTAAATATTTTTACATAAGGAGCTAAAAACTACAGTTTAGGTTATAATTTTTATTGTTTTGTGTAAACAATGATATATATAAATTCACATTAAATAGTAAATCTCTTTCATAAGGAGCTAAATTTTATGTCAGAACTAGTAAAACTATTAGTTAATATGAAACCAACAGATTATTTAGAACTGGATTAATAATTTTTAATTATTATATACGCCGATATAATCTATCAGGCCTGCATTATTTTCTCCACATAGTGTCGTTCTCATGACTCGTTCTAATCTGTCGTCTTCTTGGTTGCTTGGATACCTACGGCTCCAAGTTACATATAAGAATAAAATCCCAACTTTATCTCCTAAAACTTTCGATTATGATGAATCCGGCGTCTGAAGGTGGCGTTAAGGGGCGGAGGAAGGCGTCAAATTCCAGAGGACACCCGAGATTCGTGGGGGTCCGACAACGGCCGTCGGGAAGATGGGTGGCGGAGATCAAAGACTCTTTGCAAAAAGTTCGACTGTGGCTTGGAACTTTCGACACCGCGGAGGACGCTGCCCGGGCTTACGACGATGCTGCCCGGTCATTACGCGGCGCTAATGCCCGTACCAATTTTGAACTGCCCGACAGCGCGGACTCGCTCCGGTGTTTGCCGGAAAACGCGGAGCCTTTCTCGTTCGAGGAAGCGAGTCGGTTGGAAGACACCGACGATGGGCTTTTAGGAGCATTGAAGGCGAAATTAACCATCGGAGGTAGCACAAAGCACGCGGCGGCGAAGTGGAAAAATTTAGGGTTACCGACGACGAAAAACCATGTCGGCGTAAAGAGGAAAACGCCGCCGGCCGACGTACCTACAACTTCAAGTGTTACTACGAATATACCCATCGTAAATAAAAAACCAGAGGATTTGGTAAGGGGGCAATGGGAAAACACGTGCTACGAGCCTCTGCCACCGTCGACAACCACCTCATGGCCGGCGGAAACACCATGGCCGGCGGCAAACGACCAAGTCGTGGACGTTTTTAGCAGTTTCCTCGACAACAACTCAATGGACTCTTTGTGGCCGCTTTCTACCGGAGCAACCCAAGCAGCATTGGGTGTTACGGCGACGGGGATTGGGACGGAGCAGCCGGCGGTTCATTGTGACCACAGTTGGGGAGACGGTGTGAATGGCGGCGGCGGTGGTGGAGTTCAAGGTGTCAATGGTGCATTCAATGCTTCAAATTGGGACCCGTTTATCTATCTGAACTCTGTTTTAGGCTGAGTTTCAAAAATCTTAGCTTTATCAACTTAACTATTTATACTTTTTTTCCTTCCAATTTTCTCTTTAAAACATGTAAGGACAACATGAGACAAAAGGTCTTTTTGTTATCGAGTTAAATGTTGGTTTAACTGGTTGTATAATTCGTGTAAAAAGTCGATTTGTTATTTAAATTGTAAAAAAAGCAAAATGTTATTATATAAACAAAGATTTAACTTTTATAGCACCATTAGGTTCCAATTCTTACATCATATAGGTATAAATAAGCATTTAACTATCGTTTAAGTTTACACAAAATAATACACTAATAAACACCCGATTTAATATCTCACAGCATCGTGTAATTTTGGATCATAATTTCAGCTCAAGGAATAGTTCGTTGGTATAATGGCAATGCTCCTAAAGCCTCGCGCTCTGCTCTCTCCCTCTTTACCTACAAAACACAAAAAAAGAGTTATTCTTGCAGCAACCCTAAAATAGTTTATGCTACTTCACCCTTAGATGTAAATCATGTATGTAGTATTTAGCATAAGAGTCCAATGTGTAAAAAAATCCAACTCATATTAGAAAAGATCAAAACAGAACTTAAATAATATCGAGAATTTGAGAAAATTTTTTACACAATATTTTAAAAACACAACTATCGTACTCTAATACCGGCTATTAAATAAATCGATGAAATAAATTACAAAAAACGAATTTTATTTTTGTATTGTTTTTTCCATTATTTTTTCATAGGCCTCTCTTAGAGGCAGGTATTAGATCTCATTGGCGATGTATTATTGAAAACATTGTGTAGAAAAAAAATTCTCATGTTCTCGACGTCTTTAAGTTTGTATTATATATATATATATATATATATATATATATATATATATATATATATATATATATATATATATATATATATATATATATATATATATATATATATATATATATATATATATATATATATATATATATACTATATTATAATACATACATAATTGTACAAACAAACTAAGCACAAATATCTTAAAATTAAGAGGTACAATACATTCATGCAACTTTTTGTAATTTCTATCTATAATAAAAATATTTAATCTAATTAATCTTGACCATAGATTGATTTAAAACAATCAATGGCTAATATCAATGCTGGTGCATACACTAGGATCACAACTCAAAATTTTCATTCCCCCCAAATTTACAAAATTACACTATAAAATGAGTAACATGCACACCCAAATCTTTACTGCATATTCTTTTGTTTCCATTTTGTAGCTGCACCTTCTTTCCATTTTAAACCTGCACCATATGCACACAAGAGGTAATTTCTGCAAGCCAAAATTTTCAGTAATATAAACTTAATTTCTGCACATGCACACATATATTTATATAAATATCTTTTTTGCAGGCTGTTTTAACTGTTAGATTTTGTAGATCCTGGGTTTTGTTGCTAAAGCTGTTTAAAGGTATGATTATTTGCAAAATATATTTTTTTCCTTCTGGTTCTTTTAGCTTTTTTTTCACGAACTACAAACTTGATTTAAGAAACTTTGAAAAAATATGTAAATATTGAAAACTGTCTTCTCTAAATATGTTTAAAGTCTCACAACTTTCAGGAGATGGAACTAGCCCCGTACATACCAAAATATTTATAACCTGAAACAAAGAGGATATTTTGGTACAAAGATGATATTTTACTACATTAGTAGATCGGCCAGACACATAAAATCCACAAACATAAAACCAAAACCCAGATGAGAGATTCATGTATCAGGATTATACCTGTCACCATTCCCCAACTCTGTCCAAGATCATATGAAACTTTCATGTGCAAACATTCATAATTTGATCCATCTTTCTGGCATTTTGCTGCATCTTTATGCCAATATACATGATTACCTATGCAAAAAGATACAGAATTGACAATAAACAATAATCAGATCCAAAACATTCTTAATTTTATATAATAATCAGATCCAAACTAAAACTTATACACGATCCAAATAATCAGAGAACAAAATATATATGTATCTAACCATACAACACAAATTAAATAATCAGAAAACAAAGCTTATTTGTAACTAATAACGAAAATTAGATCCAAAATTTGAAAACACTCGAGTATGAAACAGAAACCGATCCAAAATCTAATAATCACTAATCATAAAACACCAACTAAATAATCAGAAAACAAAGCTAATTTTGTATGAAACAGAAATCAGATCCAAAAGAGAGACGGATCTCACATCCGTAAAATCAGATCCAAAAGAGAAGCAGAAATCAGATACAAAAGAGAGACGGATCTCGAAGGTGAGGGATTTGAGTGCAACTTCAATCAGAGAAGGAGGAGACCCTGAAACCGAAACCGAACTGTGTTCTTTAGAAAGAGAGACGGATTTGAGTGCAACTCCAATCGGAGAAGGAGACCTCGAACACACACACAAGAAAATTAGATCCAAGAGAGACGGATCACGTAGGAGCAAGATTGCTCTGATACCAAATCCAAAAACGAGATAAACTAAAACTAAAACTAAATCAGTTCAACTATACAATGGAGAATGCTACCAGGAAAATCAAGATCTTGAATCTCCAATCGACATCTGCGGGTATGTCGGCATCGTCGTTTTTTCCGTCCATCGCATCGATCGACATCTGTTGAGACCCACAAGGCTGAAATCGAGCCCTACTTGGTTTTCCTTCTCAGATTTTCATGAATCGAGCCCTGATCGACAGCTGTTGCGTGTTTTCCTTCTCAGATTTTCATGGGTAGAGTGTATGCTTTCCGATTTGAGTCTCTTGCTCCCGATTTTCCTTCGTGATTTGAGTATCTTGCTTCCCGATTTGAGTCTCTTTCATCGCATCTTCCAGTTTTTTATGCGTGTGTTTTTATCGAGGATAGACTATAGAGGCCACGTCTCAAAAGTGAGAACACGCATCTGGTTTTTCCCCCAAACCGTGTTCTGATTTAATTGGGGCTAGAATTGCAAATATCCAAAAATACCCCCTAAGTAATTTGCCTTAGTAAATTTTTTAGCCAAAATTGTATTTTTCCTTGATTTTCATCCGAGATTTTCATCTTAATGTTCAAAAAAATTCTGTTATCTACATTATATAAATTTTTTTATTTAATATTTTTTGTTTTATAAATTTAAGAATTAAAAAATCATTAAATAAATAGTCATAATTAACGTTGACTCTATTTTATTAAATAGATTTAGTTATTTTATAGTTTTATTTAATTTAGTATTAACCGATTTGAATTTTTGTTAGTATTTTTTTCAAAATTTTGAAAATTTTGATCTTTTTTGAGTTTCCAAATCGCTGTAATTTGTTTAATATTGATAACGAGTTGTTGTCCAACTTAGGAAAGTAATAAAATTACATTTCAACGACTTATCTATATTCTACATATATTTCGAGGGTTGCATTTCATCCAGATATGCCAGAAACGAGATCTATTAGGAGAATCTTTGGATGATACTTTGAATGCATTTTCAATTTATATGTTTTAGTATTTTATCATCCAGCTATTGGATTATGCTTATGTATATTAAAATGTGTTGTTGGTCTTCGTGTTATTCATATTTGTTATATAGTTGGTGATTTATGGTGGCATATATATTGTTGACATCTTAAAAAAAATTTATTTTGACATATAATATATTATTTTGTTTCTATATTTTACAGCTTTGTAACGTAAAATGGTGAACAAAGATAGTGGAAATGAAAATGGCGACTTAACACAAGTTTCTTTAGATATTGAAAAAGGTTTGTGTAATATATAAATGATGATCATATGTTTACTTCTCATTATTTGAATTGAATATTTTTATATAAATTTGGCTTTATTATCGATATGATTGCAGAAAAAAGAAAAATATACAATAGAGATCATTATAAACGCCGATCTGCACAAAACAAAAAGCAAAAGGTTGTTAATAGTGACGTTTCACTAAGAGTTGTAGAAAATCATCAATTAGGAAATGCATCATTAAAAATTATAGCAAACCCATTTCCCAAAAGAATGATGTTATCGACAAATGATGCTTCTACCTCATATGGTCCTACAGTCATAAACAAAGAAAATGTTGCACCTCATTGTAATGCAAAACTTATTGAAGCTAGAAAAGAAGTTAATAGAAACTATTATCTTCGAAGTAAAGAAAAAAAGAGAATGCTTGCAACATATCGCCTTCAAGTATATCATGAAGCTTTATCAACAGTTGGTCAAGAGAACACTCAAATATGTTCAGGGATAACCCAGGAAACATCAAATGGTTAATATCGAACTTTATTCTATTTCAAAGTTTATATAAACATTCATTACTTATAATGAATAGTTTTTTAATTTTTATTTGTTGTTTTACAATATTTACTTTGTTCATGTTTCCTAGATGCAGGAGGTTGTAGCGAGGTCCATGAAAATCCAATGGTTCGAGATGTCATCATTCGTGAGGATCCTCACGATTCTGTTTTTTATGGTATCCCTGAAGTACATCGGGTTTTGGGGAGAAGTACTACATGCGTTCACTGTGGAGCAAAGCGATTCAAATTTGAATTTGCTACCTTTTGTTGTATGAGTGGGAAAACAAAGTTGGCAACTTCTTATATTCCTCCAGAGTTATATCGTCTTTTCACATTACCAGATGAATTAGGAAAAATGTTTAGAAAAAACATACGTGCTTACAATACGAACTTTTCTTTCACATCTATGGGTGTAACTTTGGATAAAGATTTGAGCAATATGAAATCGGGGGTATATACATTTCGAGCAAATGGAGGAATATATCATAATATTGACCAATTAGTGGGAAGGGATGGAACACCTAGGTACTTACAATTGTATTTTTATGATTCTGAAACCGATTTTACGCATAGGCTTCGATTTGAAAATATTGATAAAGAAATTATTCAAAAGTTGACAAATGTTCTTGCTCCAAATCCATATGTTAAAACATTTTGAAGTCTTCGTGAGTTGGGGCCTCTAGATAATTATAGAGTCACTTTGAATGCATCGGTGGAACTTGACCAACGGGTATATAATCGGCCAACAACATCAGAGGTTTGGATATTTTTATTTCCTTTTACTATTTTGAAGCCATTATATCAAGTATCATATATTTCATACTAAAATCATGATGTTTTTAGGTTGCTGGTATTTGGGTTGAAGGTAACGACAATATAACAACATATAAAAGAAGCATTGTTGTATATGGGAGGTCTGACTACGGAACAAAAATTCAACCTTACGAAGGTTGTTATGATCCTTTGTCTTATCCTTTATTATTTCCTAATGGTGAGTCTGGCTGGCATTCTTATACAAAGCCTTGCTTGCTGAGGTTCGTTCCCGTGGTCTTATTGCACTTGCGACTGCTACATCGGGTGCAGCAGCTAATAATATGCCCGGTGGGAGGACAGCTCACTCCCGGTTTAAGATTCCGATAAATCTTGATAATAATTCAATGTGCAACATCAAACAACAAAGTGGGGCTGCTAAACTACTTCGCTTGGCAAATTTACTCATATGGGATGAATCCTCGATGGCGCATAGGCAAGCGGTGGAGGCTGTGGATCGAACGATGCAAGACATTACAAAGGTGAGTCTCCCATTTGGTGGAAAGATAATGGTATTGGGAGGAGATTTTAGACAGGTGTTGCCGGTCATCAGGCGTGGTACTCGAGCACAGATTGTAGACTCCAGTCTACGAATGTCACCTCTTTGGCTGTTGACAAAAAAGATACGATTAACTATAAATATGAGGGCACTGGGTGATCCTTGGTTTTCAGATTTTTTAATACGAGTTGGTGATGGAGATGAAGAAGCTATCGATGGAAGTTTTATTCGAATACCTGATGACATGTCAATTCCTTATATTGAACAAGCAAAATCGAAAGATGATTTAATTAATGCAATATTTCCTTCGTTGCAGATAAATGGAGGTTCTTCAGATTACATTATTTCGAGGGCGATACTTTCAACTAGAAATGAGCATGTAGATGAAATTAATGATCAATTGATTGATAGGTTTTGTGGACAGGAAAAAGTGTACTGCAGTTTTGACGAAGCAGAAGATGATAAGAATAACTTTTATCCGATGGAATTCTTAAACTCTCTAAATGTTAGTGGTTTGCCTCCTCACTACCTTCGGCTCAAAATTGGATGCCCAATTATGCTTTTACGGAATATCGATCCTTCAAATGGATTATGCAACGGCACAAGATTGATATGCAAAGGTTTTCAAAAGAACGTCATTGATGCAGAGATATCAGTTGGTCATCATGTTGGAAAAAGAGTATTTTTGCCAAGAATCCCTCTTTGTCCGTCTGCAGATGACATTTTTCCATTCAAACTGAAAAGAAAACAATTTCCAATTCGACTTAGCTTTGCCATGACAATCAATAAAGCTCAAGGACAGACAATTCCAAAAGTTGGTATTTTTTTACCTGAATCAGTATTCTCACATGGACAACTTTACGTGGCACTCTCTAGAGGAATATCACGTGACAACACAAAAGTTTTGGTGAAGCCTGTCAAAGATTTTAATCAAGATGGAGTTTATACAAAGAACGTGGTGTATCAAGAGGTTTTCCGCGATATGTAAAATACAACTTTGTGTAACTATTATTGATAAATACATGTTTAAATGGTAATTGCATTTGCCGATATATATTTTTGCTCTTGGAAACCGTTAAACTAAGAACAAAACCTTAAGCCATTAACCGATGGGAAATAATTTGCTGAACAAAATCTAATTGTCAAATAAACAAATCACCGCTTGAAAACTATACGCCGAAATGAACTATCGTCTTCGCCGCATCGTACATAAAACTATTCGTCGGAACGAACTTTTCCGCTGCAACATCGTGCGAGTACCTCAAAAACTTTTGAATATGGCAGGTTCTTTTTAAAACCTTTGGGTGAAATTTGCCTCGACGTATGTTTCCCCCATAATAATACAACTTCGTAATTTTTCGCATGTTTATGTTGCATAAAAAAAAAAATCCTACTACAAGAAACTAATCGACATTCGAATATACTCGCCGCAAGAAATTATTCGCCGCCGCCGCATCGCGCGGGTATGCCGCTAGTATATATATATATATATATATATATATATATATATATATATATATATATATAATTCTAGTGTGGTTTCGTCATTATTGATGCATGGTGATGTGATGTACTTACAAGAGCCAACATCTCTTGTAGATAGCTTCTAAATGGTGTTTGTTTTGCCTGCAAAGAGAGTACAAAATCTAGTAAAACACCTCAAAGAATAATGTTAAAATATACAAAGTGGACCAGTTAGGCCCAACTCTAACCACTGCAAAGCGACCTTGTGGAGGTCCATACATGTGACTTTTAAAGTTTTAATTACTAAATCACTGTTTTGAAAACCAGACCGGACCGGCCGGTTCAACCGGTTAAACCGGGAACCGGTCAAGTTACCTGTTCTTAAGCCTCCAAAAACCGCTTGTAAACCAAACCGTTAAAAACCGCTGGTTTTTTACGGTTCACGATCCAACCGGACCGGTTTAACCAGCCAAAAACCGTTTCCAGTTTAATATTTAATTTTAAACTAGTAAATGAGCATAAAACTCAGTGCGCCTAAGACAATGGCTCACGGTCAAGTGGCTATCTCAAGCTTGGAGATGGTTAAAGGGTCTCCCCACCTTGTTTTATATAAGCCCCCGCCTTTCCTGTTCATGTTTTTGGTCGATGTGGGATAACGTTTTCAAAGCTTTCATTTTCAAACAGTTATTTAGACCTAAAAATTGATTCATCTAAACTATGCGATATGTATATATATATATATATATATATATATATATATATATATATATATATATATATATATATATATATATATATATATATATATATATATATATATATATATATATATATATATATATATAACTGATTCAATTATTCAACTTTTAAGAAGATAAAACTAATATATATATATATATATATATATATATATATATATATATATATATATATATATATATAAAAAGTAGAAACTAAATACTTTTTCATATATATATATATATATATATATATATATATATATATATAAAAAGTAGAAACTAAATACTTTTTCATATATATATATATATATATATATATATATATATATATATATAAACACACATCTTGGTGGTTGAGTTGGCAAGAGCACATGCCTCCCTTATGGGAGGTTGTGGGTTCAAACCACACTCCACACAAGTAAGGTAAAGATATTACACCTTTACTTGTGGCCTCTGTGCTAGCCAAGACAGTGTGTACCCGGGGCTGGTTTCCCCCCAGTCGTTGCTTGCAGGGCGTCTTTCCGGGGTGGACGTGGTTTGCGCCAGGGTTTGCCGATTGCGTGTGCGGGTCTAGTCTCTATGCAGCATCTACTTGGAGAAAGGGAAGGTTCAACGGTATAACGACCGAGCAGTCCCATATGTACCTAGCTAGGCTGTAGTATATTACGTACCCGTGTAATAGGATTCATCCCTACTTGCAAAAAAAAAAAAAAAAAAAAAAAAAAAATAAATAAATATATATATATATATATATATATATATATATATATATATATATATATATATATATATATATATATATATATATATATATATATATATATATATATATATATATATTAAGTAGAAACTAAATACTTTTTCATATAACTTGTCATGTATTATAGATATTAAACAAAATACAATTTAAAATGGATACAAAACTAGAAAAACGTATTACATAGAGACGTTGGGCAAACGGGCAACAAGCTGCGCCGCTAGCCCTTTTTGAATGGCAAAGCTGATACGCTTAAAAACAAAATCCAAAGATCTAAGGGACATGATGGTACTCTGCATAACCCGTTGAACTCTGTTGAGTAGCTCCACAGCTTCAGGTGCGAGAAAACCAAAGGTATCAAAAGCGAAAGGGATAAACACATGTTGATTCTCCCGACATGCCTTATCGTGTTTATCCACTTTGCATGCAACTGCTTTCAAAGCCGCTTGCCTCCCTGTGAAACCTCCACTCCTCAAGTTCACAAGGGGGGAAACCCCGGTAAGGTCCACACATGCATGTTTACCTCTCATCCATCCGAAGACTAAAATGTCAGCAGGCCTTAGAGTAGGTCTCCCATCTGAAGGGTCAGTCAAAAAGTTAACAGGAGCTTCTTTACGTACCGAAATCCCGGCACGTCGGCAGACGTCAAAAAGAACATCCCTAACCATATCATGACGGTATTTGAAACCTGGGAGCTCCCGACAATGAACAGCATGATCCCCAAAAGAGTCCAAGCATGCCTTGCGACAAACCGGACATATCTCGTCGCTCGGAAAAAGAGGAATCATAAGGCGGTACCGTAGGATAGCGCGATATTCCACAGGGGACATATGTAGACCAAGGCCGTCAATGGGGATGGCTAGCAAAAAATCCTGTGCATGAGGAGCTCGAAGACACTCCAATACGGCTTTCTGCCTGAACGTCATGTGAAAGTCGTTTTCCATATCGTTGACGATCTTACTAAAGAGAGCATTCGCCAATGTTTTTTGGGATTTAGGGGGGCGATGTCCTTATTAGTGAAACTGTTACAGTCAAAATCTGGAATTGTGCTACGCAGACGATCCATAGCAGAATAATAATCAATGTCCATACCACATATGTCACTGTGGCGCAAGATGTGGTCTTGTAAGGCCCAAGATTGGGCCCTCGATGCTACAAAAACGTACGATGAAGCCTCACTAGCCGAGTACAAACCCAAACCACCAAAACGTATTGCACTACTAGAAATTGAGGTATCAGTGACGGAATCAGCGACAGAATAAATCCCTAGCTAATCAGTGAAGGATTTGCTACGGATCAGTGACAAAAGTTAAGTTTGTGTTGAACGCCCAAATTGTAGCTGTTTAGCGAGAGATTAGAGAAGGGTTAGCGACGGATTCAAAGATGGATATAATCCCTAGCTTATCTATCGATACGATCGGTCGCTGATTTTTATTTCCCTCCCACTTTTCATTCGACTTTTTTGTTTCCCTCCTTATTTCGTTTGCTTATTTCGTTCCCCCCATTTATCCTTCCCAAATCGATTCCATCACTTCTCCCCCTAAATCAACCACTAATCCGCCCAAATCGACCAGTACATTGCTCGATTCCAAAGTCCCAAATACATAAAGTCGGGTGTAGCTTGAATCCACAAATACTCATCTTCTTCTCGTTCCCAAGTAGAATCCAACAAGCAGAAACCCTAGCCAAAAACAAGCAGAAACCCTAGTCAAAAACCCACGACGGCACAGCATCCCCTTCATCACTATCACTTCTCTTTTTTGTCTCTATTGTTTATACTTTCTGATTGCAAATCGACGGCCAACGTTTTAAATCGGTAAACCAAAAACCAGTAGGATCCACGTATATACCGAGAAGACGAGGAGACGATTGAATTTTCAAAAGTTTGTGTTCGTGTGATATGTCTGGTACGACCCCACAATACTCACCCTACTTAATGCCGGTCATATCTATTTGATTACTGATTAGATTATTTTTCTTCTCTTTTTGTGTTTAATTTCTATGCGTCTGGTGGAAATTTCAGACGCCGACATAATCGAGGGCTTGGTATGATTCTATTGAGTGTGATTTCAAATTCAAAGGTTAACTTATTATTTCTTCTTTTTCTCATGAATTTTAGTTTAATACTAGATTTAATTTCTTGCTTCAATCCACGCTTGGTCGGACTACCCAAACCTAACCACCATAAGTTCAATTAGTGTCTTTATGTGACTGGACCGCTCTTCTTTATGTTTATAATTTCTCTCACAATTCGCAGATATCTGAGACAGGTACACGCATCAACTGTAAATGAAGCTATTACAGAGTGGTTTAATGAAAGTAAATTAAAGATTTTTTTTGTTGGACAAATAATAATACCAGGTTGACTCTCTATAGGGATGGTTGACTGGATTGAAAGCTGATGGAGATTCAAAGCAATTTGGTTGACAAATGGTAATACCAGGTTGAATATCTATTTGTTTGCTATTGGTTTACTTATTCATCTTGAGAAATAATACAACATTATTGTTGCAATTAATGGTCTTCATCCTCATCTTTCAGAGGGACGGACCATAAAACAATAAGTAAAAAGAACTTGAACCTAATATGTTCACAAATAAACAAATAGCCAATCATGAAATCTCTTAATAAACAAATTTCGATAATCAGTGACAAATAATTTGTTAATATATATTTCTATTTTTTTCTTTTTCTAATACCTGGTGCTGTCATTAGACCTAAGAATTGGCATTCTTTTTACCCCTTGTTCATCAGGATATTGGTGGAGATATACCACTTCACCTTCAACGAATACAATACGTTGCATACACAATATTATTAGGTACATGCATGAACATATACATTATTTATTTTTTACTATAATGTTATGTTAAAACTGAAAAACAATATGATTATACTATGATGCGGGAGTCGTGTTCTTTTCCATGATTTATTTTTTGTTAGGGCCTCTAGGAGCCTTTTACTTTTACCGTCCACTCTATCGAGCTTTTAGGTAAGTATGTTTTCATGTGTTATTTTTCAATGGTTCTTAGTGTTCTTTCAGTGTGATGATCGTTCCATGATGCTAGCGATGTTGAGTTTCAAGATAATTAGGGACAGATTTGGTATAAGATTTGATATCATTTTGATTTTATTAAATAAATACTATCACATTCGAGTCTTTTACTCTTACATGGTTTGGAAAGAAAGCAGTAACTTTTAAAACATGGAATAGAAGTAAATATAAGTACTTCATATTACTTTTACTCTTACATGGTTTAAATGTTCATATCTATCAAGTTCAAAGCACGTTGCTATTAATTGTTTGAATGTTTTTTCTCCATATTTATAGGTTATTGTTGATCGCATTTGTAAGAAGATGAAAAGAGAACTCAAGGCAAAATGTGAACAAATCGAGGCCAAACAACAAGAAATCGTTAAGATGTGTAACAAAATCCTAATGTTCAACCAAGAAAAAAACGTACCCATCTAATTAGACGTTGACATTTTTCACTTTTGTGATTTAGTTTTGTTATCTGAGATCGAATATGAATATTTATGTTGATAGTCGAGTATTAATTCTTTATTTTGGTACTCAAATGTTTATGTTTTGGTTTTGCAATATAAATTTTGAATTTCATTTGTGAAATTTGGTTATACAATAACGATAGATTCGACGCTGATAGACTTGCTAATTTTATTAGGTATAATTAAAATATGCAAATTTGTTCAATAATCAGCGACGGATTTAGCAACAGAAATTGGCGACGGAAATACGACAGGCCTTGGTTTTTATGAACATTTTTGCGACAGGAAAAATCCGTCGCTAATCCGTCAGTAAGCTATAATAGCCCCTCGCTAGTTCCGTCGCTATTAATCAGCGACAAGGCTTTTTTCGGCGGACTTTTTCCGTCGCTGATCCGTTGCTAATGGCCTTTAGCGACGGATTTCCGACGGAATTTTCCGTCTCTGATACTCCAGTTTCTAGTAGTGTTGGTAAGGAAACCAACCGCCACTGGAAGTCTCCAAAGTAAGGGCCACCACAAACCACAATGTCTTCGATGGAACCACGCAACCCTTTGTCAAAAAACAAAGCCGCCTCCTCCATGTGCACCGGTTGGCAAGTTCTTAAACCAAAGAAAAGTTTAGCAATGCCCATACAAGAACGTAGCAAAAGGAGCTGACTCTGCGGGTCACAAAGCTGGGGAAGAAGGCCCATCAAATCAACAGCCTTGACAACTCCATATACACGGTTTTTAGGACCGGTCCGACCGGTCGGACCAGTTGAACCATCGAACCGGTAAGACGACCGGTTCAATGTCCGGTCCAGTTTTCAAAACATTGTACTAAATAGTAAATACACATCGCTGATTAGTGTTGATAAATCAACGGCCAAAATTTATATTAAAACATTGTTTATATTAAAAAGAAACTTATATCCACGGATGTTGCGTGTTTGTTCTTTATTCCAAGTGTTAACAACAGTTTCGTATAAGTGATTATCATGATTTTAAGAATCCAAATTAAATGATTAAAAATCAAATTCGAGTATCAAATTAATCGGATTTAGAAGCATGCAAAAGCTCTAAAATTAAAAAAAAAAAATCAGTTTTTATCATAGCAACTTCATATATGATTTCTCCAAATCGAAAATTTAAATCATCACAAAAATTAACTGATTACTTCTCCTACCAATCACACAGTTTAAACTCAAATCCGAACTCCCATCAAGGTGATATTTATGCCCAAAATAATGCCAGTGTTTGATAATAGCAACAAAAGTTACAGTAGATGTGAGTTGAGATCACAACCTGAAGGTCTTCTGGTAGATACGTGTGCTTCAGTGAAAGGTCCATAGCACGCTTCAGCCTCTGATTACGAGCATCGACAATCTCTCGAGGTAGCCGATTTAGAGCTTCGTTAATATCCAAATCGTACATAGGATCATATAGATCATCATATCGAAGACCTTCGAGAGATTTCACATCATTCATGTTACAGAACAGAGTTTAAACATCTCGAAATGATAGCCAAAACAATAAATAGAGGCAACAATCAACAAATAAAACTAGAACTTCCGGATCAGAATAAATTCATATGGATCGTGTTACAGATCAAAAAGAGAACAGAGAAATGGAAGAAGGAAGTGAAGGAACTAACCGTATTTGCGTAGGCGAGCGGAGAGCGCTTTCTTGTGTTGAGCAGCGAGCCAGTTTTTGTTAGGGTTTAGCATCCATCGCATCAATGAAGACGCCATTTTGTTCTGGATTTCTGTATGATGATCGATGTTGGTTTATGTGGAGAAAAAAAGGGAGGGAAGCACAAGTCTGGAAGATTCATTTGTTGAATATTATTGAACGGTGGATATTGCCCCTTGTTTTTCTTTTATGAAAGGACCTCGAATTTTATTCTAGAAAAAATGACTTATTAGGGTAACCAAGTAGTTGATTTGTTCACGTTTAGTCACTGTCTTTTTTTTCGTGTTTTATTTGCCATTGAACTATCTATTTTGTTCATGATACATCCTTACGACCTGCAATAGCAGGAGCCTAATTGACATCTATTTTGTTCACATTTGGTCACTATCCTTTTTTATTCGTGCTTTATTTGCCATTAATCTAATTTGTTTCCATTTTTAATTTATTTTTCTATTTTTATTCGTGCAGATCTGAAAAGATTATTTTGCCCTTTTTAATTTATTTTTCCATTTTTATTACATTTTAAGGATTTTTTATTAATGACTTTTAATTAAAAATAAATAAGAAAACAACCCACCACCGCCTCTCTCTCTCTCTCCGTCTCTCTCAATTAATAAAACCTCTGCAACTAAACATACACACACACACACACACACTTTGCAACTAAACACACACACACACATACACACTTTGCAACTAAAAACACAGACATCACCACCATCTACAGCAAAGATCTGGACAAAGACGATGGGAGGGAAGAGCACTCCATACGCACTTTGCTTAATGGCTCGTCTGATTTAATCCAAGAAGTTTTCCGTAGCATGCTTAGTTGGTTGAATCGTTGGCTTGTAACGGTGGAGGTGGTTTGTCGGGGCAAAACAACTTTGATGTGTACTTTTGTTTTCAATGTTTGTTTTTGCACAGATCGGGAAACTTCTGATTGCAACATTCTGATTCGATAGGTTTGGAGTGCTATTCCCTCTCATCATCTTTGCTGTAGATGGTGGTGATGTCTGTGTTTTTAGTTGCAAAGTGCGTATATGTGTGTGTTTAGTTGCAAAGTGTGTGTGTGTATGTGTGTATGTGTGTGTTTAGTTGCAAAGTGTGTGTGTGTGTATGTGTGTATGTGTATGTTTAGTTACAGATTTTATTAATTGAGAGAGACGGAGAGAGAGAGGCGATGGTCGGTTGTTTTCTTATTTATTTTTAATTAAAAGTTATTAATAAAAAATCCTTAAAATGTAATAAAAATGGAAAAATAAATTAAAAAGGGCAAACTAGTCATTTCAGATCTGCACGAATAAAAATAGAAAAATAAATTAAAAATGGAAAAATAAATTAAATTAATGGCAAATAAAGCACGAATAAAAAAAGAAAGTGACCAAATGTGAACAAAATAGATGTCAATTAGGCTGTAACCTGCTATTATAGGTCGTAAGGATGTATCATGAACAAAATAGATAGTTCAATGGCAAATAAAGCACGAAAAAAAAGAAAATGACTAAACGTAAACAAATCAACTAGTTGGTTACCCTAATAAGTCATTTTCCCTTTATTCTATTACTTCATTTCCACTTTTTCGTACGTTATATAATGTTACTTTTTTTTTCCTTATGTTCTTTTTTTTGTGGGCTCTTTCAAAGCGACTTTCCGATTCTTAACACGTGTTCTCCTCTGGGTTTAATACTTCTTTGGTGTTTTCTTTTTGGCGGTGACGACTGCAACTTCACGTACTCGCCGTTTCATTTTCCATTTGCGCCGTCTCTTTTCTTTCAGTAGCTCTCCGGTGAATTCTCGTTGCTTCTCTTTTCCCCTTTCGTCATCGGCGTTCCTGTTAGGAGTTCCGATTGTTGACTCTGAGGTCTGAATTAATCAAACCTTCTTCTTCGATTACTCTTGGTTTCACTCTCGATTACTCTCGTGTCTTTGTCAGGCTATTTTTTTTCGGGTAAGAAGATTTTAGGTTTTCGATTTTTGGGTTGTACAGAGGCTTTGGTTTTGTTCGATTGGAATTACCTGCTGAAAGCCAACCGTGAAAAACTTCCACATCGGAACTTTCACCGGTTGAAAAACCTCCCCATCGGAACTTTCACCGGCGCAAAGCAGTGATTTCCGCCACTCTCTTCAGGTTCGTGTAGCCACCAACTTCTTCTCTCTTCATCCGTGTTTGCGTGGATAGGAAGCTGGTGAAGCAGACAGTAAAGAAATCAAACTGATTTGTTTCCTTTTGTTTTGTCAAAAAGGGTTTCTGAACCCGAAAATCAGGTGCTTTAGTTTGCTAATATTCAAAACTGAATGGATGAAGAGGAACAAGAACACGAACCAAAATCAGGTGCTTCAGCTTGAAGATTTACGGATCGTAGAAAATTCAGTAGATATATTAAAAAAATTGCGATGAAAGAACTGGTAAATTAGTTTATTCCTTTCTTAATTTTATCACCGTCTTTATTGTATTACGTCATTTACTCTCTAAATACAAATGCCGAGTTCTTTCAAATGAAAACTTCTTTATTGAATTGATATTAATGTCTCTGCTTTTATCTTTTTGACTTTATAGGTGCATGATGCATGTCCACAAAATTTAAAGGTGCATCAAAATATTTGTAGGATCAAACATTATGGAAAATGGTTGAGCTTTCCTTCAATTATAGAAAGGCAGCGTCATATGCAGATTGAAAGGGTGAATATCTAATGGGCTCCCTCATCAAAAATTAAAATAAATTCAAGAGTTAGTTACATATTGTGGTTCGGTGTAATCTGATCATTTAGTCTTTAATAACTTTTTTTTTATTCAGATTGATTTTATAGTTTAATTTTGTTTGTTTATTGTGTGTGTGAAATTGCCAGATTTGCCGTGCTGAAGACATAGTTGTGAATGGCATAATAGTATCATTCAGATTCATAGGGCAACGACTGTCATGTTTAACCTAGACGACACAATAATTGCTTCCGATTTAGGTATTTTTCCAGAGTTGGCAACATATCATTGGAATCGGAATTCAATTCCATTCTTATGAGTACAAAGTTGATTTCCATTGGAATAAAGAAAATCCTTCCCTGTACTTCTGTTTGCCATTTGTGTGTATACTTTTGGTTTGAAAATTTGAATTACATTACCACTTTGTAAGAATACTTTAATGTCTGGACTACTTTTCCCAGGGTGTTGAAATGTTTTTGGTTTGGGGAACTATTCAAATGGAGCCGGTTGTGGTGCTGGACATGGCGGCAGAGGGGGTAGCGGATGGTATCATGGAAGGAAGGCTGAGTGAAGGCGGTACAACTTACGGGAGACCAGATCTTCCCTGTGAATTGGAAAGCGGAACTCTCGGTCCTAACGAGTCTGTTGGTCGTGTTGCTGGTGGTGGAATGATCGGTAAACTTTATTATATCATTGAACCTGAAATCTTTATTTATTATATAAATTTATAATCACTCGGTTTTATTTATGGTAGTGATGGGATCTAAACAATGTCCTCTTTCAAAGCTTGATATATACGGATCTATGACATCTTGATCTTATAAGGATGCATTGGGACCCGCTATCGTCATTTTGAGGGAACATATGAAGGACATTGAAAGGTAATATTGTGTTTATTAAAACCTTGTATACCCACACAAGCATGTCCTTTACAATGCTTTTTTAGAAAATATTAAATTGTCCTTATAGTTTTGGCATGTGGTAGGTATGAGAAAGCAATTGACCCTGATGAAGAATTTTTGCAAGATATCGAGAAAAGAATAAGTCTTGACCATTCATATCTGGCTGCAGAAACCAAGTTATGTTTTATACTTCCATAATTATAATCTTTTGATTATTCATTAGCCTTAAAACATGTACTTTTTTATTTTTTTTGATTTTTCATTTATCCTTGCATAACTGTGCAGATTATTACAATCTTTGATGCAGCAGAGACTGTTAAAGAGCAATTTTACCTAGCAGTTGATAATGTTTCTAGGTAAGGTGAATTCGTTTAAGCTCTATTCTTGATTTCCAATAAGGGCAAAATGCAAGAAATAGCAATGTAGTTTCTAATTATTCCTTACTATAGGATTATACTTTCAGATTATTTTTTTTATTAAAGCATTGTACTTTACAGAATTTACTGATTGCAATGGGTGCGATGTTGGTTTGAGTTATAACGAGATGGCACAGATTAACATGTTTTCATGCAATGTCATTGTCCACGTAGGACGCACATGTGTAATATACCGCTGATGTAGCAAAAAACCATATTTTTTATAAAATTCGTATAATAACATATTTAAAAAATTCTGCCAATTTTTTGAGTTGTATCATCAAACTGTCCCATACCACGAATTAACATCTTCTTATGATCTTCTGGGAATATGATTAATTTATGAAGTTATGTTCCTTATATATATATATATATATATATATATATATATATATATATATATATATATATATATATATAACAACGACCTTTCATACATAATTAAACCCACCTACATCTTCTGATAAGTCCAAACCTGATTGAAACAACCATTTTCATGAAAACGAAACTCTTGGTGTAGTCGCACTTGCGATGGTAGATAACTTTCATGTCGCATACCGTCAACCATATAATCAAAGAAGACACGAAAGAATTTTCCATCTTCTCTATCACCGTCAAAACGACGAAATCTACCCGTCCACCAGCCCTCATTATGCCACACATCAACAATATCTCCAGGACAGAAACTAACTGCGATTGTCGATGGATAAGGTCTTACATCATCAACACTCACCGCCTCTTCCAATGGAACACCCTCATCCTCATCGACTAAAGTTTCATAACGAACCGCTACGTGACGCACAGACCAACCAATAATTTCGGCGGCATAGTAGGAGTTCTCGAATCCTTCGCTGGTACCGATCCCCAATACGATATCCATTCCCTCTCATCTTATACACATGAAAACAAAAGGAAACAATTTCATACAAACTAGCAGCGATCAGAATCCACCCCTAAACATGTACAACAAAATCAAATCAAACAAGTATAAATACCTTTGCAGCCGTTCTAAAGCAAAACGACGAAGAACACAATAACTCCAAGAACCAATACCCTAAAAGAATATGAACCAGACGAACAGTACAACCAAAAGACTTAAACCAATTGGCTTTATAAGAAAAGAATAGGAACCCGTGCGGAGCACGGGGATCCGCTCGTTCATCCTCAATTTACGTCGATGCCATTTACTCTCTAAAGGAGTCCTTTACTGTTGGTTTTTGAGGTTTATATGGTTAGGCGTTTTCTAAACTTTTAATTTTACATTAGACCGAGAGGAGTGGTCAACTCGAAGGGTACCAGCTCTGATGTGTCACCAAAAACCCGTGTGGATACATTGCCGTTTGGTGGGTGATCCCAAGATGTGCGTTCGTTGGGGGTTCCGATCGTACACGGTATCACAAACATATTTTCACAAGGCAAAATTACATCGTAGCCCATTCAACTATTGGCTTCTGGTTTAAAAGGTCCCTAATTTATTATTATTATTTTTTTGCTTTATAATGGTACGAAGTATAGAAAATAGGGTTTAAAACACCCTTAACCCCCAAGTGAAGGGGTAAACCGGGAACAAAGCCACCGTCCATTTTTCCTCTTTAACTGCTTGAAACTTGAAAGCCCATTGGGCAGCTTCCCCTCCATTCCTGCCCTGCTCAGCCCCAACGGCTCTCCTCCCCACTCCCACTCCTCCGTCGGCCGCCACTCTCGTGAATGCTCCTCCACTCGCTTTTCCGGCTCCCTCAAACCCCATGGAACCCGAAAGATTTTCCCAAACGACATCGCGATGAAGAGTTTTGCTAAGTCATGGGAAAAACAGTTCAATTCCATCAAAGAAGAAGGCCTTCTCGACGACGATGACTACGAGAAACCCATCCTTCGCCGGTGCAATGTTTTGGGCTTTGTAATTAGTTTTGATTCTCTTCTTCCTCTTTGCTTTGATCTTATATGGTGCTGCTAAACCCCAAAAACCTAAAGTCACGATGAAGGTTAGTTGGTTAATTGTGATGATGTATTGATCACATTATAGTGTATCTAAGTCGAATTAACAAGCTTTTTGTGGTGAATTGTTTCACAGAGTATTACATTTGAGAAATTTGGGATTCAAGTCGGGTCGGATTCCACCGGGGTGGCCACAGTGATCGGGGATAAGATCCTGTTGTACGGAAGCGGGCAGGGTATAAAGAGTTTGAAGGGGTCGCCACTCTTGACCATTAAGAGAATAACTTAGTGTTTTCCACCATGGCTCTCGTCTCATTCATTTATCAACGCTGGGTACACGTCGCACACACAAGAATGATCCGTAACCGGTTGAAATGGGTTGAAGGATTAAATGAATATGTAATATTTGAGTTCGTATCCTTATAAAGCAAAAAAATAACTTGAGGGACCTTTTAAAACCAGAAGCCGAGAGTTGGATGGACTACAGTGTAATTTTACCTTTTCACAATACCCCTCCCCCTTCCCCCAACCGGCTATTTCATATAAAAAATGTAATTTTTTTTTTCAAAATTTAATTCTCTCTCTCTCTCTCTCTATATATATATATATATATATATATATATATATATATATATATATATATATATATATATATATATATATATATATATATATATATATATACATATATATATATATATATATATATATATATACATATATATATATACATATATATATATATATACATATATATATATATATATATATATATATATATATATATATATATATATATATATATATATATATATATATATATATATAGATGTAGGTTCAAATACATTTTCTAACTATTGTGAGACTGTAGGACTAATTCTGGACCAATCATTTGATAGGGGCAAATTAGTAAACCCTATTTATGATACGTAACCAACCCTATTTATCCCCTCCGTCTCTCTCACGTCCTCAATCGGCCGTCTTCCTCCCATACCTCATCCACCATCGCCGCCGGCTTCCTCCCCTACTTCATTCACCATCGTCGCCGGCAATCATCGTCGCCGGCAATCAGAGACGAAGCGATTCAATAATTTCCCCCTTCTCTCTACTTTCTCTCTCTATCCTTTTCTCTTTTCCCGATCTCACTTTTCGGAAGCAATTTTCCCGTCGTTCTTCTTCCTCCGGTCGCCGGCCCTTTCCCGCCGACCTTGGACTCCTTCACCGCTCATCTGTCAATGTTTCGCCAGCCTCCTAACCTCCTGCCAGAGGAAGTTCCGCTTGTAGTGGTGGATCTGACTCCTGCTTCGCTAAGTCGCGCAAGATGTTTCAAAGAAGGAAATTCCTCCTCGATTCCTCTGTGAAAATATCAATTCTAATGGGGAGAAGCTGTTGGAAGTTGCCGAAGGTGCCCAAGGTGATTGTAATCCCAATTCTTATTTTGTTTTGCCAATTGGTGATGGAACGCGCATTCTCTGAGAATGGAACCCATTACAATACACATTTCAGTATATATTCTCTGAGAAATGCAAGACAAGAGAATTCAACCCAGCTTCTCATAATTCTACCCATATTCTCTGAGAATGCAACGCATTAAAACATAGATTTTAGTATATATTCTCTGAGAATGCAAGCCAAGTTTTAAAAAAATGGAACCCATATTCTCAGAATTGAAACTGTACACCAAGAATGAAGTGTATTCTTTGAGAATGAGTTTATAATCACACCAAACTTCATAGTTATTTTGTACAAAAATGTACAAAATATACTACATTCTCGATGAATATTCAAAAAAGGGTATAATATTAACTACATTCTTCAAGAATAAGTGGGTCAAAAGGCCAAACTAAAAATACGTAACCTGTACATTCTCGGAGAATAAAGAAAAAATAACAGCATATACATAGCATTCTCAGAGAATAGGAAAAAATAACAACTGTACGTTCTTTTGAGAACGGTAGTCTGTGGGTACGTAACTGAGCATTCTCTGAGAATGAAAGTGTATTCTTTTGAGAACGGTAGTCTGTGGGTACGTAACTGACATCCTTAAAACACGCCACTTCATACCATCCTTAAAATACGCCACTTAATTAAAACCAAAAAGTCTGATTTACCGTTCTGGCCGTTTTAAAATAGAAACTAATTAATTTTTTTTCCTTTTAATTACCATCATGCCATTGTTGATCATAACCCTCCATTTTTTTTATCTAATGGCCACAAATTGGTCTTACAGTCTCACAATACTTAGAAAATGTATTTAATACTAACTCTCTCTCTCTCTCTCTCTCTCTCTCTCTCTATATATATATATATATATATATATATATATATATATATATATATATATATATATATATATATATATATATATATATATATATATATATATATATATATATATATATATATATATATATATATATATATATATATCAGTGTTGCAGAAATCGGCCTTGGCGGCCGATTAATCGGCGATTAGTCGCTTGACGGTCTTCAACCGATTACGATTAGGTCTAATCGGTCAACTTGACAGTTTGCTGCAAAAATCGGCCTTGACGGCCGATTAATCGGTCTTGACGGCCGATTAATCGGTCTTGGCGGTCATTTTTTCAATTTTTTTATTTTTTTAATTTATTATTTATTTTTTAATTTTTAAATGACGACGCAAACACTCTTTAATAACTCAAGAAAACTAAAAAAATCAATATTAAAGAATAAAAATAAACAAATGTGTAATATTTGATGTGTATTTCGGAATAAAATGAATCAAACTTTGCTATTTTTTATATTTATATATTTTTAAATAAATTTCTTTATAATTTAGGGTCTCCGATTAATCTGATTAATCCCTTACCCCCACTCGACCGCCAAGCTACCGTCAAGCAATTTTTACAACCTTGATATATATATATATATATATATATATATATATATATATATATATATATATAGAGAGAGAGAGAGAGAGAGAGGAAAGTTCAATATAGAACTAAAAAACACTGCCTAACCACAGAACCATATTTATTACCATCAGATCATTACATCTACGGATTAGATTAAAAAGAGGTGTACCATAAAATTATATGTGTTGTGCAACGAATCACATACACCCATGAGCATAATAGGGAATCACATACGAAGGAGGGTTTACAGTCTCGTCATCTTCAATTGCTGTGGGGTTTCGTTTCTTCCAAAAAAGAAGGGGGTTTAATCAAACCGCAAACTGAAGCGATCGGATCATCTCCATTGCAAAGAAATTACAGAACCATTCATCTACATTGCGCATCTACAGTCCTCGAGTCCTCCCATTTTCAGTGTTGTGGATTCTAGGTTTATCGTAGTTATGTTCTATTGAATGTGTTTGATTTGAGTTTATATTTAGTTTATATTAATCCAATCGATTGAATGTGTTTGATTTGAGTTTATATTCAGTTTACATTGTTTCCGATTTGAGTGAATGTGTTTGATTCTGATTTCCAATCTATAATTATTCATTTGTTCTTGATTTGATGTTAGTAATGTGAACATATGTTCATTAGTGAACATATGTTCATTAGTGAACATATTTGTTTGAGTCTGATTTGGCCAACATATTCTCCAATTTGGCCAACATTTTCTCTGATAGGGTTTAGTTGAGGTATGAACGGTTTTTTGTAGTTTATTCGTGCGTAACATTGGTTTGGTAATGCGTATGTAATTGGAGATTGTAAAAGTTTTTACCCTGTAATCGTATGTTCATTAATGAACATATGTTCATACGTGAACATATATCAAAAGTGATATGATTTCAATGTCCGTAACAGTGATTCGAGTGGAGCAAGTTCTTCGACAGGAACAAATTCTACTTTTTGGAATTGATTGATCTTCTGAGACATTGTATTCATAAGAACGTAATATTGAATATATATGGAATCTCTTGTTTTTAGGGATTTGATTTGATTTAATTTCTTATGTTCAGTTATGAGATTCAAATATGGATATGGATGTTATTTTGGACAATCCTACCCTTTATCTTTAAAACTTGATCTAACGGTTTGGAGCATGGTTCTGCAGTTAGGTGATTTAATTTGGTTCTGCATTGAACCCATCCCTATATACATATATATATATATATATATATATATATATATATATATATATATATATATATATATATATATATATATATATATATATATATATATATATATATATTACATACATACCTATTATTTTACATAACCTACACCCAACAAATTCTCTACAAAGTTAAATAAAAAAATTGCTGGCTTAGGAAATATAAATGCTCACTGGAGATGGATTTCAAATTAAGAGGTGACTTTGGCAATTGCCTTCGTCGATATCAATGAAGATGTGGAATTACAAAGCACCCATCCATTCTGGGAACGCATGCTAGAATTATTCCATACAATATTAGGCAGGAAAGATTATCAGGCTAAACAACACCTTATAAGTAAATGGAAGGATTTGTCAGTAAAACTGAGAAAATTTAACCAAATTTACTTAGACCTATCGATGAACCGACAACACGGGACAACCGACGATGAGATCTTTGAACAATGCCTACAACAGTATCGACTGACACACAACACAGACTTCACGCACATCGAAGCGTGAAATGTTGTGAAAAGTTCACATAGGTTTTAATTATTGTCTCTAGGTTTTAACTGTTGTATTTAGGCTTTAATTTCTCGTATTTAGGATTTAAATTATCGTTTCTATTTTTTTAATTTCGTAATGGTATGCTTTTTAATCTAATGTTATTTGGTTAATTTAATTTAATTAGGTTAGTTATTTAGTTTTATTTTTTAAAGTATTTATTTAATTAAAAAGTGAGTGGTGGTGAACGTTTACCATTTCCAAGATTTAAGGAGCGAGAAGTTAGTAATGGTTTATTGAAGTGACGCCTATATCGCAGGTAAAAAATGAGTGATTGTGCGTGGTTTTTCCTACCCACTCCTCTTGGTCTTAGAGTCTAAAGAGGTAATACTACCTTCAATATTAAACCATGAACAAAATGTTGTAAAGTGATCAAGACTATATATCCGGGAGTTGATTTAATCATCCATATAATATAATAAAAATAGAAAGATTAATATCATAAGTTAATAAGCAATAACATATAAAAATATAATAGTAATTATGTATTTTAATAAAATTGTAACAAAATAAAGTAAATAATACTTTTCTAAAATCTAAAGATTGATTGATAGTTACCTAAAAAGGAATTAGATGCTTTTTAATTTTATCTTTTATTAATCGATTTTTATTATATTTTTAATCTAGAATGACAACATTTTAATGTTTTTTTTAAAACTATATTTTTGTAGAGATTAAAAATCGTTATCTGTTGTATTCATTAATGAATGAAAGTATATATAAAAATGATCTTTTAGAAATTTATAGAATTTATTTGATTTGATTACGTGAATCATGATTGATTATATGTATGAAATAAACAATATAATGAATAAAGCATAAATGCATAGTTAATAAATCAAATACGCCAATGGCCTCTTGGTCAAGTGGTAAAGGCGTCGCCCTCCCTATTTGAGGTTGTGGGTTCAAGTCTCGCTAGAGACATATGTGGATTCAGGAGTAGTTTAGGAGTAGGAGTATGATAGATTTGACGTTCTAAAATAATAATAATAATAATAAATAAATAAATCAAATACATTTGTAAGCATAAATAATTAAAGGATAATATGGAGATAAAACATCTAGATTGATTGTGATCACAAATGAAAGAAACGGAACTAAAATAATTTAGTCCATTTGTAATCATAAAGTCGATGTTGCGGCCTTAATCGTTGTTTTTGGTGCTACCATCACACGTAAAAACAAAGATGGGGAACCTATGATCATTGTTGTTATTAGATTCACACCTACAAAATCAAGTTCAAAGATATAATCAATGATCATGACCATATTAAATTTATCCAAAGTTATAATCAGAAATGGTTGTAGAAATGATTGTAACCGATGCTTTAATCATTTACGCATTTATAGTTATAATTATAAATGATTATAGTTAATATCAGAAATGATTATAACTAGCGTTCTCATCATTTATTGAACAATATTTAAAACAACTAAACTTTTCTACAATATTGCATATCACAATTTTTTTACACTATTCACAACTGAATAACTCACAAGGTTTCATATTATAATCATTTTATTTAACAATAAAATTAAGATACCAAACAAAATAGGTTAATATCGTCGAATTCAATAGGAGACTGTAATCTTGTTAGCAAATACCCATTTATGATTATAACTGTAATCATTTGTGATTACAATTGTGTAATCATAACTGAACCACGCACAATGTTTCAAAAAATAATCATTAAAAATTTTCCCTTCCATGTTTATTTTTATTTTTCAGTACTAAGTGTTGTATAATTGGGTATATGATGTTTAAAATATACATAAGAAAATGATGGCACATTTTTGGAATGGAACGATAAAAATGAGAGCAAATTTGTAAAAAGTTGAGGATTTAATGGGAAAGTCTTATTGTCCTATCTTTTTCCATTAAGTCATTCTTTATACATGAAGTAAAAAAAAGTACCCATATACAACATGCCAGTTCCCATGGCATTGTTTTTTGTCCATGAATCCGAAAAATGAGAAATGTCATGAATCGAGACAATGTTGCAGCCATGATGATTATTTGTTGCTACCATCACACGTATAAGAAAGAGGGGCATCCATGATCATTGTTATTCTTTGATTCACAGTTGCAAATTCAAGTTCAAAGATATTCAAAATAAAAACAACTCATAAATTATAATGTTGTCTGTGCATATTCACTGTTGTGTATTCATATTCACTTATTCACTGTTGTGTATTCATATTCACTGGTGATTAAAAATGATAATATTCACTTATACTTGTTAATCATTAATCAATGTTTAAATTTAATCATACTTGATTATGTTTATGTTTTTCATTTGTTGGTTTGATATTATAATCATTTATGATTAAAATTATAATTAGAACAAACTTATCATGTAACTGTTTGTAATGTTAATCATTAAGATTAACATTATAAAAGATCAACATTAACATGTATCCGTTTCCTTTGTAAATCATTCATGATTTCAATTATAATCATAATAGAAGTAACATTTATTTGCATGCACTATTTAAATTATTCTCACAACTATGCTATATCAACAACGAAATCATCCAATCCTTCATTATACTAAAATAAATTCATTTTTTATCATACAAACAGATACATGTTAATGTTGTTCTGTTTATTATGTTATTCATCAATGATTAACATTACAAACATTTACTGAATTTTGCAACTGTCTGTAATATTATTCATTGATGATTTACATTATAATCAGATCAGAAATAAGATGTTTGTATTTGAACTACAAGCTTCATTCATATTAATTTACTTACAACTTGAAAGATTTTTTTCAACAAATAATTAGAATTTATGCTGACTCTTGTCTTTCAATTTTTTTCTACAACTTTTCTTGCTAATTCTGTATGAAAAAAAAGAAAGAATTCATACAGAGACAGGGAATTTATAAGATATGAGACCACCCTTCTGATTATTAAATTTGACCAACATGAATTTAAATTAAAATACCTAGAAATTAAGAACGGGACACATGTAATAGAAAATTTAAGGGGTGGATAGTTGTTTTTTGTATAAGGATCGGAAGAAGAAGATTTGCTTCGGTTTGGTTCCCGTATTTCCTATTTCATATGACGACGTGCTTGCCACTAACATCGCGACTCGACAACTCTAATGGTCCGACCTACAACCTTGGATGCTTCTTCTTCTTCTCTGGTAGAGAGGGGAAGAAAGGAAACAAACCTGCATGAATGTATTTTATCCTCGACATACTTGCATCCTTCCAAGTGATAAACTTATTCCCGTTGTTGCAGACGTAATGGTGGCGGTGATTTGTCTCTTTGTTTTGAGTTAAGGAGTGTGTGCTGGCCGATTCTAGATGATGTACGACGATGGTGTGTAGTGAAGTTTTAATGATGACAGAGATATGGTGGCTGAGATAGAGGTGGCTTCGGCGGAGAATATGGTGGTGGCTAGGATTATGGCGAGGGATCTATGTTGCGTGTGAGATAGGAAGGAAAATTGAGAGAATAAAAGCTTGGGAAATATGCATAAAAGTCTTTATATTTTGCTATTATATTCAATTAAGCCCTAATATTTTTTTGTTAACAATTTAATCCTAACTAATTCTAATTTATAATTAACGCATATTATTAGCTGGTAAACCGGTGGACACCCGGTAAAAGCTACTCCTAGGGTTTTTACGCACACATACCCCTCGTTCACGGTTCATCTTTGTTGTTTCTTCCAAAAATCACGAACCTCACGTATATGGAGGAGTCTTCCAAAAAATCACGAACCTTCATCTACTCTATTATTTCTTCTCAGTAAAAATTAAAAGCCTAACTCCAATTTCTACTTACAGTCACGTAGATGGAGGAGTCTTCCGAAAATTGGGATGCGTATGACGATTCCGAGGATGAAGAGTTAGACACGTCTCTAATAGATGTCGAATTGGAAGAAGATTTCAAAGCACGAGTTAACGAAAGATGCAAGGATGCTTTCTTGAACTATTTATGCGATGAATACAAGAAAATTTTATCTGATGGTGCCGATTCTGAAGAGGATTCCCATTCTGTTGGAGGAATAGATGACACTGAAGGAGGCAATGATCAGGACTTGGGAGATGAGGGTGGAGTACAGTTCACCATACACGATCCAACAGTAAAGTGGAACAAAATGAAACCCATTCTGGGTGAGAGGTACGAATCACGACATCAACTAAAAACATGCTTGATTAATTATGCTATTGCAAATGGGTACAATTTAAGGTTTGTAAAGCTTGACAATGTTCGTTTAGTGGTCAGATGTGGAAAAAAGAATGCTAAACTTCAGTGTCCATATCGACTTTATGCTTCTTGGATGAGTAGGGAAAGATCTTTTCAGGTGAAAAAAATCGTTGATATACACAAATGTGTAAGAAAATTCAACAATGCAAATCTAATGAACCCAAATTGGCTTTCAAGACACTTTATGAAGGATTTGATCAGAAAACCTAACTTGAAAGTTAAAGACATGCAAGTGATAATTAAACACAAATTTCACTGTGAAGTGTCTTGGTCTAAATGTTACAGAGCAAGGTGTAGGGCAATGAGTATTATAGAAGGTAAACTCACAGACCACTATGCTCGGGTGTGGGATTACTCTCATGAGTTACTTCGTTCAAATCCTGGTAGTACTGTCAAAGTGAGTGTCATTGTGAACCCAGATCAAACCACATACTTTCATAGGATTTATATATGTTTTAAGGCTATTAAGGAAGGTTGGAAAAGAGGATGTCGTAGGATAATAGGTCTAGATGGTTCATTCCTGAAAGGTCAATGTAAAGGGGAACTACTTACTGCAATAGGAAGGGATGCCAACAATCAAGTCTATCCCATTGCATGGGCTGTTGTTGATATTGAGAACAAGGTTAATTGGAAATGGTTTCAAGAATTACTGCATGAGGATCGTGACTTGCAAAGTGGAAGAGGATTTTGTATAATTTATGATCAGCATAAGGTATGCTATTACTTTAATTGTGTATTGCACATTTTTTTCAAATCTAATTTTTGTACTTACATTTCAGGGGTTGCTTGAAGCCACAAAGGAGATATTACCATATGTGGAGCACAGACAATGTGCACGACATATATATGCTAACTTTAGGAAGACTTTCACTGGTGTAGAATTCCGGAACTTGTTTTGGGCAGCAACATTTTCTACTGTGGAGGGTGAATTTCTGAAAAAGATGGACCAAATCAAGGAAGTTAATGTTAGTGCTTATGACCATCTTGATGCAAGGGATCCTAATACATGGTGCAGGGCTTACTTTGGGAGTGGGTTAGCATGTGAGGCTGTTGAAAATGGCATAGCAGAATGCTTCAATGCCATTATAGTAGATGCAAGAAAGAAACCTCTGTTGACTATGCTTTAGGAAATTAGATTGTACATCATGGATAGGTTCTATCATATGTTAGAAAAGGCAGAAAAATGGGACTCTGAGGTTTGTCCGGCTGCAATAGGAAAAATGCACACTTTCGGAAAGGACTTGAGGTTTGTACCTTTCTTTTAAACTGCACAAGTTTTTTTAACACGAAATATTATCATATGTTCTTATTTATTTTGCAGGAATTGGAATCTGTGCCCAAGTGGCCCAACTAAATTTGAGGCAAGGAATGGGTATGATTCTTATGCTGTTGATTTGAAGGCTCGTATATGCACTTGCAGACTTTGGGAGATCTCAGGTATTCCTTGTGTACATGCACAAGCAACAATCTTATATAGTGGGCAAGATCCTGTGGAATTTATTTGTAGACTTTGGTTTGGTGTAGACAAGTTCAAGGTCACATATGCCACTAATTTACTACATGTTAATGGTAGTAACATGTGGCCTAGAACTTCATATAACAAACCTTTGCCTCCTTTAGCTAGAAGGATGCCAGGTAGACTAAGTGTTAAAATAAGGAGACATGTAAGTGAATCAAGTGACAAATACTCACAAGTTTCTTCCAAAGGGAGGTCTGTCCAATGCAAAAACTGTCTACAAATGGGTCATAACAAGGCGTCATGTAAAAATCCAAAGGTTACACCAGAACCAAGACCAAAGAAGAAAATGGGAAGGCCAAGGGTGGACCCTGATATTAGTCATTGGATTAGAGGAGGGGGAGAGGACCAAGAGGTTGTGGGAGAGGATCAAGGGGTGGTGGTAGAGTATCCAGGGGTGATGGGGTAGCAGCTAAAGAAAAAGGAAAACAGGTGATGGAAGAGATGAGAGGAAATATGAAAATGGGAGTTAGTGAAGGAAGTGCTAGAATTGAAGAAGCTGCTGCAATTGATCTGCAAGGTACAATCAATGATATGAAAAATTCTAAATACTCGGATGAGGAAATTAGAATGGCACTTGGAATCACAGAAGAGGAAATGGAAGAAATCTTTGGTGACAATGAAGTAGTACCTGAAACTCAAGTTACAATGGTAAGGCTTGCAAATTTCTTGAATTTTATGTTCCAATGTTTTTGGTACTTACTATTTTCAGCTTTGTTTTGATTTTATCAGGATGTTGAGGATGCACCATTATCGAATACTCAAGTTGCAACAACAGAGGATGTGCTTGTTGATGTTCCAATGTCAATGGTACATAATGGTTCAAATTTTCATGAAAAATATGGTTTTAATTGTTCAAGAAGTCCCTCAGAGAGGATTCTCAAAAAAAAAAACTTCAAAAAAACATGGGTGGGGTGGGGAGTTCTGCAGATCAAGCTTTACATTTAGATTAGGTGGTTTGGGTAGTAAGAGTAATGGGAAATTGTTAATAGAATTCCCTTTTTGTAAACAGTATTTAAAAGGAACTGTAAGTCCTTAACATTTTGGTTTGCCTTTTTGTAAACATTGTTTCAGTGGCCTATTTGTAGTGCTGTATATGCTGTTTTGGTGATGAAATGTTGTTTCTGCAGTTTTTTTTGTCAAAGAGGGGCTATTTTGTAATTTTTGAAAAAAAAATCATAGGGACTGTTTCTGCAGTTTTGGCAACATAGGGGCTGTTTTTGCAGTTTTTTATAAACTGTGCAGAGGGACTGTTTCTGCAGTTTTGACAATATAGGGGCTGTTTTTGCAGTTTTTTATAAACTGTGTAGAGGGACTGTTTCTGCAGTTTTTTTATAAACTGTGCAATTTTGTAATTTTTTTGAAAAAATTCACAAGGACTGTTTGTGCAGTTTTCTCAAAAATGGGTTGTTTTTGCAGTTTTTTAAAAACTACACCGGAAAGATACAGGTTTACCGGCTAATATTATAAGTTGATTATAAATTAGAATTAGTTAGGATTAAATTGTTAACAAAAAAAATTAGGGTTTAATTGAATATAATAGCAAAATATAAGGACTTTTATGCATATTTCCCTAAAAGCTTTACATTAAATGAGGGTTCCATTCTGATTTCATGAAAATTAACTGGATTTTCAAATTTACAATTTGGTCTCATGAGTTTTGGAATTTACATATATACCCACTTGATAGTAGCCCTTAATCATAATATTTAAATGACTTAGCTCCGTTCTCCATTCTTAAACTTTTAGATGTTCTGAATTCATTCTACCCCTATCTCCCCCACCCTATATATATATATATATATATATATATATATATATATATATATATATATATATATATATATATATATATATATATATATATATATATATATATATATATATATATATATATATATATATATATATAATTTATATTTAGTTTAATATAACTAGGCTATTAAACTTTTATCTTGGCTCTTAATATATTATTAAAATGTATTTTAATCGGTTAATTTTTCATATTTCAGGCAATGGTGGATGTAATATCAATGTTAGATTAACATAAATTGTAACACCCCAACTTTACATGACCAGAGTTATAAAAAAATATGACATCATTAGCTGTGATGTCGATGTCCAACGGAAATACGGTCCATTTTTTTCTTTTAAAATTTATAACGCAATACAACTAATGGGGGTTACATTCAGAAACCATAGAAGCATTAAATAAAATTATACAAACGATATAAAATGTACATCTAATTCCATTCTTCTCATTTGCAAATCTCTGACAGCTATCTAGTCACGAAAACTATATATTCGGACAACTCTGATCCAACGGAGTACCTGTCATACATGTCATTTAAAAATAAACGTAAGAGATTTAAATGTCGCGTGAGTATATGGGTTTTAGACCCCAAATATTTTTAAAAAATATATTTCTTTAAATTTAACAATGACTCTAAAATCAATTTTCTTTCTTTTTCCAAAAGTTTCTCAAATACAATAAACCCAATAGTTATATATTCTTATATAAACAACATACTTTCAAATAGCTCGTATGTTAAAACAATTAATTCTCAAATTAGCTGTTTTCAATACTACATAAACAAATTGAAATAAATTTTCTTTACTTCTTTGTAATAACAAAATAATATCCTTTTAATTACTTTAAACAAAGTATAAACATCACTAAAGAAATTTCTGCATATAATGATTGTAACTATTATGGAAATCGTCAAACCAACAATATCTAAGATAACCCTTCTTTAAATACCAACACTTTCCAAAGTATACTTGAAATTCAAATTTCAACAAAATTTACAAAACTTGCCAAAACATACCAAAACCATAAACTAAAACTTCAATATTCAAGAATCAACCGAAATAAACAACTGGAATTACTATAAACTTGACTCGACAATCAACATGAGTTGACTAAACATAAACACAAATAATGAATGATATGCAAATACAGAATTCTTCTGATCCCCGTGGAACTGGCTCCTTGCCAGTTCTGTCCCACCAAGCGGACACCATGTACGTTGAGGTGGAATTTCTATTTCATCCCTCATTTAGGTGCTTTGCTCCCGAGTCACCGCTCGTTTCAGAGCTTGTTCCCAAGGGTTGTCTCCTTGTTTCAAAACGAGTTCCATTTAGAAACTAGACAACTACTTCGCGATGAGAGGTACCATCCTAGTAGTGTCTTGATGTGTCTAGACAAATTTTTTATCCGTGGTCATGCAAGTCACACACAATGATGCAAGACCCATGCTGACTACAATATGAAACTTTCAAGCTCAAAACAATAAACCACAAATCTTTAGAACATAATCATAACTCAAATAGTCACTTGAAACCATATAAGATAATATACTTTCAAAAGCAATTTAGCTATACAAACCATAATTTATTAATCAAAGGTCTTTAGCAACTTACTTTGCAAACTACTAACATATCACTTCACCAAAGTATATTGATTTACTTTCAAACCATAGCAATGTACTTATAAAGTCATAGAAATAAACATTTCAATATCATAGCAAGACATGTGTAGTCTATAGAAAACTACTTTTCATAGGCATAGCCAATATACTTGCAAAACATAGCAAATACTTTTCAAACCATAGAAATATACTTTTCATAATATGGTAAAATACTTGCAAATGAATTTAATAGTTGGATGTCCATGTTGCAAATATATTCCACGAGCTCTTGCTTTAGGCTACAAACCTTTTTATTTGGTACTTTAGGAATCGGACAGGGTACACGCAGCGGAAACACTATCACACACACACGAAAGCAGAAAATAAAGCAAAAGATAACACAAGGATTTTACGTGGTTCGGATTTGGTGTCAATCCTACATCCACGGGCTGCAACTGGGTTTTCTTGTATTTATTCTATGAAGATTACAATTACAATTGTTTGCCGCGCTTAACAAATGAAGAAAACAATCCTATTTATAGGATTTTAGAGTCGTAATCGTTCCTTTGTTTTCTTTCTTTCACATGTGGGTTTTAATATTAAATTATGGTAGGCTCCTTTATGCTTTTCACCAAACACGGCACAGACACATATATACAATTCAATTGCAAATTGAATTGTAAACCAATTTACAGTTATGGTCCTTGAGCTATAAACAATGTGTCAAATTGTTCATGGTTCCACCAAACCCAACAATCTCCCACTTGGAGACATGAACAATACAGTAACTCCAGTAATCTTCAACCAAATCAGTCTTTCAAGCTTCCAGTTCCCAAGAACAAGCTAAGACACAGTCAATTTCCTAGTTGCAGCCGCCCCTCATCATCAAGTACTAGAAGGGCTAGTTGAAACTCCCACTAGCTCCAACTCAGTCGTGGTCAATACCGCCATCGACTCATCCCGTGTCTCAACCGGCTTGGACACTCCACCGGATCCAGAGATACACCGAGGACCACTAACACTCTCCAAACTTTGCATACTTCCAATAGGAGAGAATTTTTCAGTCTTAGTCTTCAAAACCCAACGACTTTTTGTAACTGTACCCGGAACACACCCCGTGCTCCCACTGTCACAAAATCCCCTGAATGGTTTAGACTTTCCGACTCGTTCAGCTAACATCCCCTTGGCTCCAGAATTCATGTTTGCAAAATGAACTCTCTTAGCACTAGATTTAGCGAACCAGATTTTGTCATGCTTAATGGGGACGGTCATACTTCCCTCAGCAGGTACCTCAACCATATACAATGACCCACGCTTCATACCTTGAGCAATCACCGAATTACCATTGACCACCCTCCATTTACCACCACCAAACCTTACTTCCAATCCTTGTTTATCCAGCTGACCAACAGAAATCAATTTCTTCTTCAGCTCCGGAATCACCCTGACATTCTTCAGGTTCCATGTAGTTCCCAATGAAGTAACCAGATCAATATCTCCTATGCCCGTTACTTGAAGCATCTCATAATTTGCTAACCTTACCTTCCCAAAATCTCATTCTTTTAGATTCACCATCGTTTCTCCGTTGTCCATGGAGTGAAACGAAGCTCCTGAATCCATGACCCAAGAGTCTACAGAACTTTCCATACTTAGTATCAGTGCATCATCCTTAGACACACCCTCAGCACCAGCAATGTTCAATTCTTTCTTTGGACATTGACTCTTAACATGTCCTACCTCTTGGCAGTTCCAACACTTCACATTCTTCCAAGTTCTAGACGAACTTCTTCCTCGGCTCCCACTATTCCTGCTATTCCTTCTACCTCTGTCCATATTCAATAACGCAGAAGAAGATGATTCACCTTGATTTTTGCGTCTGATATCCTCGCCCAAAACCAAGTCTCTAACCCCTTCAAAAGTCATACCACTAGCTCTCACGGAGCTAGTAATAGCCGTAACTGTTCCGGACCAACTATCAGGTAGTGAAGCTAGCAGCAGTGCAGCTTGAGTTTCATTATCAAATTTAATTCCCACAAATGATAATCTGGACAGAATTGAATTTAAATTGTTAATGTGAACCGTAACTGAACTTTCATCATTCATCCTTGTAGTGAACAGCTCCCTCATCAAGAACACCTTGTTAGTCGCCGACGGTTTCTCATACATGTTCGTCAGAGCATCCATCATACCACGTGTCGTGGTTTGATTCATGATGTTGAAAGCAACGCTCTTTGACAACGATAATGTAATAACCGCCCTAGCTTTCTTGTTCTTTGAGTTCCAAACATCTTCATCAGCTTTTTCCATTTTCTCCGGCTTGTCCCCAAGTACCACATCCAAGTCTTTCTGACATAGCAATGCTTCTATTTGCATTTTCCACCAGCTAAAGTCAGAACCGTTGAACTTCTCGATTACAACCTTGTCTTCAGCCATTACGACAAACAAGAAACAAATTGAGACAACGAAACAGACATAACAATGGTACGGGCCTAACCGATTCGTTCAGTGTACTCGTGTATGACAGAACAGTACCCTTCAAAGTACCAAGGCACCTTTAATACGATTAATAGAAATTAGTTTCTGATGTGGAAGATCAGACAAAACTGCAACCACAGAGCATACTCTAATTTCTAAAACCGAGACCTCCTCCGAAACCCGAAGCTCTGATACCAGTTGTTAGGAATCGGACAGGGTACACGCAGCGGAAACACTATCACACACACATGAAAGTAGAAAATAAAGCAAAAGATAACACAAGGATTTTACGTGGTTCGGATTTGGTGTCAATCCTACATCCACGGGCTGCAACTGGGTTTTCTTATATTTATTCTATGAAGATTACAATTACAATTGTTTGCCGCGCTTAACAAATGAAGAAAACAATCCTATTTATAGGATTTTAGAGCCGTAATCGTTCCTTTGTTTTCTTTCTTTCACATGTGGGTTTTAATATTAAATTATGGTAGGCTCCTTTATGCTTTTCACCAAACACGGCACAGACACATATATACAATTCAATTGCAAATTGAATTGTAAACCAATTTACAGTTATGGTCCTTGAGCTATAAACAATGTGTCAAATTGTTCATGGTTCCACCAAACCCAACATGGTCAACAAAATCACAGCTATGGTGAGTTCGAATAATTTAGTTTAAATGGGAGTACTTTCATGTTTTTCTCCTCTTGGTGGGTCGAGATACCACTCATCTTCAAATGCTGAGTGTTAAGAGTCTTCAACCAAAATTTAGATCAAAACTCTTATTTAGGAAGGAATCTTGTGCAACAAGTCTCATCCACTTCATGCATTGATGACGCTTTAAGATATAGGACATAAATAGTAAAATGTAGAGGGGTTGTCAAATCTCTTGAAAAACTGGTGAGAATGTAGATTACAGTAATTAAACAGACATTTGACTTCTAGTGTCAATCTTGATGTGTATTTGCTTGAATGATATCCCAATGGTCTAAGTTTTGAAAGAAATATAGACGTATTAATATGATCAATATTTCAATGGTCTAAGTTGTGAAAGAAGTATTATTTTTATGTATGGAAGCAAATATTTCACAGGCCAATTCAAAGAGATATGAGTATCTCTTTGATGACAAAATACCACTTAGACACACAAACTCTTTCCAAAATCAATGTTCCATCCTTTTCCAAGGAACTTAGAACAAGTTATGCAAATTAAATTATAGAAGTTAACCAGAACAAAAAAGGATGTGCACCACAATTGAATAACCAAGAATTACATTGTAATTGAACAAAAGGGATGTGCATGTCGATTGTTGATTCTTTTCTCTAAAATAATTGGATTGATACCTCTTATCAACCCATTAAAAACAAATGAAAATACAAATAACTTCACTTGGTCAAGCACCAGAGAATATACTATATTCTCTGGAAGATGATATCAATGATGTCTAAACAACAACTCAAACACTCTAAAGTGTTCAAAATGCGCCAAACTAATCTATGGAACGATTAAAGAATGAAGAAAGACCTATGCTCAATGATGTGAAAGTTGCTGGCAAATTCCTACACATGTACTGTCAGACTGGACACGACTCGTGTTCTTCAAGGCATAATGGACACAAGTTGTGTGATTCGCAAAGTACATAGCCCTTCTTGACTGACACGACTCATATGGTTTTCTCTTTTGTGAGATGACTCGTGTTACCTCAAAGTACATTGCCCTTTCTTCAGTGATACAACTCGATAGGAGTTTTCAACTTCTTCAACCTTTATTTGAATCGCATGAAAATCAGCACCAGACTTCCTTTTGGTATAAGTCTTAAACTCCAAGTCTTTAGACCCCTATAAAACATATCATTTATGCACAAAAAACGATATTGTTCCAAAATTACACCATTAGTATGCATGTTGTTAAGCCAGAATACAATGTCAAAACAATGAAATAAACAGGCTAAAAGGTGCATATTTATGCACCTAACACGGACTCACCCCCATTTATTTATGGCTTCGATGTTTTTTAGTTTCCCTTATTGTTTTGACAACCATATGGAAGATAAAGTTGGGAGAAAATAACATATTGTACCGGCCAAGGATAAGCACCAAAGGATCGAAACTGTCAGATTTTCTATTAGAAATGTTGGATAGGATGACCACTAAGCTAGATCTATAGAAATCCACTAGACGTACACAACCAATTAACGATAGACATAGACGTACGGTTTCAGATCTTTTCAAAGATATATTATGTTTTTTCGAAGCATGTTTTAGGATTCTAAGACCAAGAAGGCGATGTTACTTTTTAGCGAATGCGTGAAATCATTAGATTGGAGGGTCGATGAAACATGTATTTAATGAAAGATAAGTATTTCCCTTTTTCCACTCACATACAACCGATTCAAATTCTTCACTATCAAGTTATCCCACTATCAAGTTATCCTGCAATTTCCTTTTCCCTAATTCTCTCGAAAACTTCTTTTACACTAACTCTTGCTACTCAGTCAAGCAATTGTTTGGCAATTTTACAACCATCTAAATACCCTAAACCCCTTCAAATTGTTGTTGAATTTCTAGCATACTTGTGTTTTAATAGGCCTCTAACAACTACTTGTGAAATTCCTCTAAGGATTCTATCTTTTGCATTTTCCAAAGCACTTGTTCAACGCAAAGACGATTTCGTGGCATTTGATGTTGAAAGGGGAAAGCATTATAGATTACTAACACCATTTTCATCAAACTTTTGGGGTTTCCAACACAATGATTTTGTTACTCCAACTACTCAATATCTTATTGATTTAACAGATGGGCCAAGAACAATGGATGACCACACTATCTTAATTCAAGAAAAACCATCTTCTCGCCTAATAGAGTTTGCTATTTTAATTCATTTTTAAAGAGTTTGAGACGTCAAACTTTTGGTTTGGACTCAGCCAACAATGAGATTTTGACCATTATGTATGGTTTATACTTAGGCGTAAATGTTGATCACTCGTCAGTTATCTGGAATGGGTTTGTGGACAGTGTGACTCACTTTAAACGTTCAACATAGATTCCTTCTCACATATTCGGGCATTAATAGTTGCTTATTCTTTTGAGTATCATAACATTAAAATTGATCCGGCTGAAGAATTGGAGGCCATTTTTTTTTTTTATCAAATTGTCATACCATCAAAAGGTAAAAAGTACATGACCAATCATATTTTTCTTGTGTTGGACATCTTCTTGAAGTCATGCTTCAAGAGATTCCTATTGTAAGTCTCGAAGTAAACTTCTACAAGATTATCGTAGATGTGTTTGTGTTTTGATGTAGGAGTGAACCAAAGAATAAAATATGGAAGCTCGAGAGAGACTTGTAAGGATAAGTGAAATGTTCAAATGATTAAGTGTGGGGTGGGTCCCTTTTTATTATTAATAAAACATTAAAATGGATTAAAAATTGAAAATAATATATTAAAGGTAAACGAGTCTTTTCAAGTTTGACAGAGACCAAATCCACATAAAAACTAGGTTAATAAGACCAAAGCCGTAATTTTGAATATGTTTCGATTGTATCCAAAGAAAATGAAAATAACAAACGGCAAGACTATATTTGCAATTTTGTCTAAGAAAATAAAGATTCTATTTTATTACTAATTGGAGTAAAGAATCAATACATAGTTTAATTTAAGATTAATAAAAGATTTATATAAATGTCATGTTTACTTGAAAGCCACCATGCTTCTAAGATGAGTTTTAGAACATATCTTATGTCTTTTTCCCAGATAAATATAACGAGATAGAAAAAAAAACCATACAAATGCATGAGCAAATTTATTTTTTTCTTCGGTTGCTTTTGGATGTGTGTTTTAAAAATGATTATTATGATTTGAAAATTCATAATCAGGTAATGAAACTAGGGGTAGGTACGTAATTTCATATTTATATCAATGACCAGTTTTCTAGTGAACTTCTTAGCAACTTCTTACCTGCTTCTCCAAATTTGATTGTCAACATAATCATCTCCTTGCATCTTTCAATAAAGTCATGACATAATCACGGCTAGCCTGAAATAAAAAAAAAAAGATTCAAGAAAATACGTTAAAATTATATATTGTGGCTAATCAATCAGCCACTAACTTTTTTATAAATAAGTGTCAATGGCAACAAACAATCTTATCTTTTAGCAAAATGGATGCACTAAGAAAGTTGAAAACCGTGATTTTCCAATTTTCTTTAAAACCTGCATTTATATCTGCAAAAAGGGTTATTCTTCCGGTAACAGTAGGGCTGGCCCACACTTACACACCAGAGCATCAGGTGAGATGTAAATCAGAAATCAAGTACACAGTGGCCCACAAGGTGGCAGACATAAAAAGCCCAGTGCCCACAAGAAGCCCAATCCAGATTGGAATTGAAACTCCCACACTGCAAGCAACTGTGCTATAAAAAAGTTAAAAAGAAACAAGATTAGAATATCTTGGATACGAAACGTGTATTATAAATCTCAAAGAACACAATCTTGAAAAGAAAAAAAAAAGATGCAGCTGGATACATTTCATTTCATCGTAGAAGTTTGTTACATTAGGTCACTAATTACAAAATCCAATTGTCTAGACAATTGTGTATATATACGACAGAAGAAGCTACCATACGTATATCTATATAACTCTTGTGTCACTTCTTACAATGTGGGAAAAGGGAAAAGAAAAAAAAGAAAAAAAGAAAAAGAAAGAAACTTGTTTATTTATTCACTCACTGCTACTCAAGAATACCAGCTCCCGTAGAAATTAAATGCTTTAACTCTGTCAAATGTTCATCATTTGAAATATGAAGATTTATCCGAAGATTGGTCAATAAAGCTTCTTTTTCCCAACTTAAAGGTCCAGAAGCATATAACGCCTCTAAAGTTGACCGATAACCGTGTAATTCTAACCTATGGATACTTTCGGCCCACCCCTTTTCGGGAATCGGGGTTGAAGTATTGAAAGATTCAGCATCACTCGAAAGAATGTTATCGGTTTCTTTATAAGGACTAGTTGACTTATTTTGACCGTAACTAGAAATGCTACAACTACCAACAGAGCATTCGTCATTATCGTTATCAGGCTCTGATATTCTTGCAAAAGAATAACCATCATAACCGTTTTTTAAACTTTTTTTGTCAAAAGCATCTACCTTTTTTTCCAATGATTGGTTTTGGTTAGGAATGAGTATTCTTCTGTTTTCTTTCGATTTCTTCGTGTTTCCTTGTGAAGAGCAAAAGGGGGAAGCTCTTTTTAGTGTCTCCTTTTCCTGATATGTTTTTGCATTCACATCTCCATAGCTTCCTGAAATCTTTACAATTGAATACAAAATAATGTTACAAAAACAACCATATAACATATAAATAAAGATAAAAAAGGAAGAAAGAAGAAAGAAAGAAAGTACCTTTACAATTGGAACCCAATGACCATGTTGCCAGGACTGTCGAGTCCTGATTTCTGATTTTTGGACATTTCTCTCATGGGTGAAACCATGAGGCCGTACAGAAAAGTGACCTTCGTTGGTAACTTTACAGACTGTTGCAGTTTTCCATGAATTATCATCAAATACTTCCACAATATCACCAGCGATCCAACTCTGTAAATCGTTTGGACGAGGGGGACAAGGCCTAATAAACTCCCTAGACACCTTCTCAACACCTGGATAACAATCATACCTCAGATTATAAGTATGCCGATTCCCAGAAACAACTTCAGCAACACACCAGGATGTAGGCAGCTCCGTCTTGTTCATAACCTCCACTTTGCTCCCCTTTTGGAACTTCATGCTAGGTTAGAAGTTATGAACAAATTACCCGAAACCTGCCACACCTACAAAATTAGGCATCTTCAATTAAAATCGCAAGCCTAATTCACGTCCCAATTTTAACATATCGACACACGGATCGTTGGAGATAGAATGATACAATAAAATGAAATCAACGAAAGTGAGAAGAATCGAATCGGAGATTGGATGATGATGATTATGATGATGATGATGATAAGATCATTAACAAGTGTAAAGTAAACGAGCATTTTAAAACAGGACAAATTGCGATCAAATCAAAAGCCCCACATATTTTAAATTTGGATAGAAAGGTTACTTTATTATAATCCTGCAAAATCTAAGCTCGACGTAAAAGCAATCATCTGAATAATTCAAAAATTGGAAGAATTAAGATTAATGCAGTATACTACATGAAAACAAACTGAAAGATCATTCATTACGCAAATAACGGAATCAGCAGCAGTAAAATTGATGAAATTGGGGAGACAATTGAAGCAACAAAAATCCATAACAAAATTACTAACCTTTTCTTCAAAACCGTGTAGCAGTTACAACCTGTTTTGGGGGTGAATTGATCTTTGTTTAATGATCGGATCACCGATTTGTGTGTTTGTGTGTTCTAGGTTTGGTAATTTTATTTTTTTGTTATTACCAGAAATTAAGAAATATAAAATTATTTTGTGGAATATATATTAGGTTGGAGGTTATAAAAGTAAATTCACCGCGATTTAAACCTCAATCCACAAATACAGGAGAGAGAAGAGGAGAGGCCTAATTCGTGTAGAGAGAGGTTTAATCTCAATGAAAGGTCTTACACGCGCTTTCCTTGGAGCGTGGAATGCAATCTCCTTAGAACAAACTTTTAAACTTTAAAGTATTCCAAAGTGAAAACTGCAAAATTGGTCCCTATGGTTTGGTGTTTATTGTGGTTTTTGTCCAAACTTTTGCGTTTTAGTATGGATAGTCCTTTTTGCCTAGTTTCTTTGTGGATTAGGTCACTGTCCAACTTAAAATGACTGATATACCCTTTTGATTTCTTTTTCCTATTAACTTTAATTATTTATCAATTTTATTAAAATAAAACAATAAATAAAATCCCACCCCACCCATCTCTCTCTCTCTCTCTCTCTCTCTCAATAATCTGAAAACCCATCTCCTTCCACCGGTCTTACGCTGCCGTCGGCTCATGCATCGCCATCGCTAGTTCCTTCAGCACGATCACTAAGTAAGAACAAGAACGAAGAAATGAAAGATAGCAACATTAGTTTGATATTAACAGCATGATCACTAATTGAGGATTTGGTTTTTAGGTTTTTCGTCTTGCTCCATCGTCGGCAATTGATTTTGTTCCGCAATCGCATCTCTCCTCTTCCTCTCGTCTGCTCAATCGTCGGCAATCGATTTTGTTCAGGCATCGTCTTTTCCTTCTTCATAATCGATATTCATAAATCGGTTCTCAAAAATCGAGAAACGAAGCACGTGGTGTTTCTCGATTCCTCAACATTCAGAAGCAATCTTCCGAAATCGATTCTAAAAAAACGAACTTCAGAAATTATTTCTTGCTGTGCCTGTTGATGGGGACGATCAATTAGGGCTCTGGAAACGAGAAAAGGATAAGGAAACGAGAAAGGGAGAAGGAAAGCTTGAGAGAGAGTGGTAAGGAGAGAGTTGGATTCGTTGGTGTAGGACACTTGATCTCAGTCTTTCCGGTGGACTTCCGGTGGCTTAGCTTACGTATCGGACCGACTATTCCCTGCTTGTGTGTGTGATACCTACGGGATATCCTTTGGGCTTATGAGGTTTTGACGACAGGTTTTCTCCTTTCGCAGTGAATAGGTAAGGAGAAAGAAGGCGATGAAGAAATGAAGGTGAAGAAGATGAAGAGAAAATGGAGAAATAAGAGTTTAATAATCATATCATCATGGAATCAAGAATATGCAGTGAATACGGAAGGAGAAAGAAATGATGCAGAAAGTATGAACTGTATGAAATGGAACAAAAGAAATACATGGGCGTTGAACAAGGTGATCATCGACTTGCAGGTCGCAGCAGACGGACTTGTGGGTTCATTTTCCAAGAGCAAGAAAGGAAAGAACGAAGAGGAAGCGTACAACAAGAATTAGAAGAGAGAGAGAGAGAGAGAGAGAGAGAGAGAGAGAGAGACGACGGTAGAGAAGGGAGGCGACGGTGGTGGAGATGGGTTTCTTGGTTATGGTGGCGGTTGGTTTTAATCAGAAAGAGAAAGGAAGATATGAAAGAGAGATAGGGGTGGGGGAATTTAATTTTGTTTTTTATTTATTAAAATCAATAAATAATTAAAAATAATAGAAAAAAATTAAAAGGGTAAAATAGACCTTTTAGTTTGGCCAGGGACCAATCCCCTATGCAGTTATCTCGGCCATAAACCTTATAGCGGTCACCTAGCGAGATTAGATTTAGCGTTTATCGCGGTGGTATAGCGGAGATTTTTTTTTGTTACTTTTAGACTATTAATACTACGTAGAATTAATATCACAAAAAGTTGCATAAAAATGTCACATAAAACATATATAGTATTCTAATATGAAAAGTGTCAACGTGTCAAACATAAATCTAATCGCAATCCACGTGTTCGGCATCCGAGTCAACATCGTTTAATGCATTCACTTCTTCATGAAGCTCTTCCACTACATCTCCAATCTCATCATCATCATCATCTCTATAACGATCCCGCGCAATATCGCTATCTCGGGCTCCTAAATCTCCTAAATCTCGGCAAATCTCAGACATTACCGCTATCTCGGGAAAATCTCGGACAATATCGCTATCTCGGGCTCCTAAATCTCGGCAAATCTCGGACATTATCGGCGAGATTCTCGCTGGCGAGATTACTGACCGAGATTTTGATTTCTATCTCGGCCTAACCCCGCGAAACGCTATCTCGGCGCTATCTCGGCGAGATCTCGCGCGATTGACTGCATAGCCAATCCCACAAAGAAACCTTAGAAAAAGGACCATCCATACAAAAACGCAAAGGTTTGGGCCAGAACCACAAAAAACAGCAAACCACAGGGACCATTTTTGCAGTTTTCTCTATTCCAAAATATGTAATATTAAAAAATTTGTAATATGTTATGTGTTGGATTGATAAATATAAATAGAAAAAAAATCTATTGATTTATAAATATGTCGAATAAGAACGATTTGGGTGTGGGATCTGCAAAAGGTCGAGGGGGAAACGAAAAATAAACATGAGGCTATGAGGAATACCTCACTTGGTTCCCACATCAAAAGTGTTGCTACGTCACCGACACGTCATCCCACTTGCTTACCACACCACCAAGGAAATACCCACCACTCCACATCATCTAATTATTTATTTTTTGATTTATTTTTAATAGAACCCCAATTCTTTTTTTGATTTAATTAAAATTTCATTAAAATTAAAAAAACATAAAGATTTCATAACTTAAAAATTAAAAATTACAAACCTTAAAAATTAAAAACTACATCCACTCGAAAACTTAAATCCTAGATATGATAACATAAAACATAAAATACTTAAAACTAAAACGAAAATACGATCAACGGAATTTAGGTGAATTTTTGACAACATTCCACGCATCGAGGTGCGTGAAATCAGTGTCGTATTTCACCCGATACTCTTGCAACGCTTGTTCAACGATCACAGCGTCGGCGGTGCCCGGTTCTCGGTTCGCCGATAGTGGTGCGTAAATTTGATTAAAATTATTTATTTTAACAAACATATTTCTCCATTTGAAACAAAGTTGATCCGTATTCCGATATTGTATTACGCCCAAATTTTCGTGAAACGATTCATGCATGCGTTCCCAGAAAACACGGTGGTTTCTCGCAGCCTCGTCTTCAGATACGTTGATGAAAGCGGTTGCTAAAGCTGTTTCTTCTTGTTGAGTCCATCCCCGAGGATTGTTTCCATTTTCCACCCCAGCCATTTTTTAAAAAATAATATAGAAGAAGATGTATGTTTTGTAGAAGGTGTAGTTTAAAATGTGGGAGGTGTGTGTATATATATAGTGAGTTGAAAAGTTTTTTTTTTTTTTTTATAAACCCCAACGGTCAAAACCAACGGTCAAAACCATTCTCAACGTTCAAAAATTGGCGTGGCTCTACGTTGCTGAACCCACGGCTGGCCACATCCACGCCACCCACGTGAGAGGGGGGCGGTGTGCCACGCCGTGGGTGGTGTCCACGTAGTCCCCACGCACGGTACGTTGTATGTATTCCCTTCAGCCTGATCTGAGATATGTCTATACTTTAAAAGTTGACTGCTCCGAAATAAACTAATTTTATTTAGAAAAAATTAAAATTATTGTTTCTTTGCTATCAAAACAAAAACTTTAACGGACATAAGATAACATACAATTTGAAAACAACTTTACATAACTGAAATATTTCGAAGTTTTAGGCAATGATTTAAAAATCGAAAAAATCGAATTGGTATGATGATTTTTTTGGTTTAATAGGTTTAACCGTCTAGTCAACCGGTTTTTAAAATTTTTATTATTTTTTATTTTTCTGCATAGATATATCAACATTTTGACATCAATAAGTTCAAACATTAAAAATGCACATAACAACAAGCTATAAATCAATATAAATACATTAAAAATCATATAACCATAAGTTTTACCTGTTAAACGTGATGTTGGACGACGGCTTCAATTGTTAAACACAATAAATCTATCATTCAGTTAAATCTACGCCTTCAATTGTTGGGACACTTAGACAAGCAAAATTAAATAAAAAACTGAATCATGTTTGCGAATTTAGAATTGAGAAGAGACAGAAGGCATATGCCTTCAATTGTAAAACACTTCGCAAGGCAACAAAAGGAATACATCATTTTTGATAATGACTATTTTCTTGAAAATGGGCTAAAATGTCTAATGTGATAAAGTTAATTTTCTTAATAATGGTCTATCCATTCCGATTATTACAAAACGGTTCAACCGGTTTTCTAGCAAAAAGGGTGGTTTATTCCGGTCTAGAAATCATTATAAAACCGGTTCTAATCAAATCGTCTTCATCTTCGGTTCCTGATTTAACTGATCCAATCGGCCGGTTCGAACCAATTTTCAAAACACTGGTTTTAGGCTCTTTTTCATATTAAATGTTGAATTTAAAAAGTATATTGTATCGATGATAATATCTTTATAAATAAAATAGTGTTGACATATATACTTTTTGGTTTTTGTCCTGAATATAATTCCTAATTGCCATATATATCATATTTATCTAACATAATTCCTAATTACCATATATATCTTTTATAAGCTTTCAAAATATCATATTGGCCCAACTTAATCTTTATATATATATATATATATATATATATATATATATATATATATATATATATATATATATATGTATATATATATATATACACACACACACACACACACCTTTTATAAGTTTCCAAAATATCGTATTTGCCCAAATTCTTGTTTTTTTAATATTTTAAAACATATATATATATATATATATATATATATATATATATATATATATATATATATATATATATATATATATATATATATATATATATATATAGGGAGAGGTTCAAACGAGGACAATTAAAAGGTTGAGAACGCGAGGACAATTCTGGACCAATCATTTCTAAAGGGTATAATAGTAATCTTAGTATATCTATATTAGTAAATAAAATCAAAAAAATTATAAGTTACCTAAAATAATGGGATTGGTTATAATTATTAATAAATATAGTTTTTTTGAATTTTCGTGGTTCTTTTCCTTTTCTTTTTGAATTTTCGTCATCCAATTTAGTGGTTTTTTTTTTCTTTTTTTGGAATTTTCGTCATTGAATTTAGTGTATATTTAGTCGAGATTCACAATGAAGTAAAATTCATCAACGAATATTCGTACAGAGATATGTAACAAGACAAATTCGATGTAATTCATTAATGAATATACATAAATAACGTTGGCATTAGAGTAAAATTGGCATTACAGTGAATATTCGTCACTGAATTTAGTGAATAAGCATTCGACATTGACATTACAGTAAAATTCATCAATGAACATTTGTACAGGGGATATGTAACATGACAATTCAATGAAATTCATACATGATTTATTATACTAATGAATGCAAAATCATCAAGTAAAATACAAGTATTCATCAATGAATATAATTATTCATGCTTAAAATACAAGTATTCATCAATGAATACAATTATTCATCAACGAAAACAAGTACTCATCAATGATTGAGTCCTCCGTTACAGCAGATCGCATTTGATTGAGTCATCCATTACATGAAACCATTAGGTAACCATTGTTTTGGCAAACACGTGCACATTCAACACAAAGTAGTATTAACATTAAAATTGAAAAGTACCCAACACAAACTCTAATGAAAGTCACTGCATTCATCAACACATAAGAACATTCATCAATGAATAACAAAAGAAAAAAATTGATTTGGACTCATTCATCAATGAATGCAAAAACAATGAGTAATCTGATTATTCATCAATGAATACAATTAGTAATTATACTAAAACCCCAAATTTATTCATCAATGAATACAATTAGTAATTATACTAAAAACCCAAATTTATCAGTCATTAACTCTTTATATTACAGTTAGAAATTATACTAAAACCTTAAATTCATACAACCATTTCATTCATCAATGATTAACTTCATGAATTGAATAAAAACTTCATTACATTCATCAATAAATTATCAAACGATTTAACGGAAAAAAAATCAAGAAACCATTTCATATCGAATCACTAAATAAAATGACTTACACAGTACTTCAAATCTGCTTTTAGTCGATTGCAGCATGTCGTGTGGACCAATCACAACCTGACACATCATCTAAAGCGTTAGTTAATCATTGAATGAAACAAAGATACATGTTTATCGTACTTCAGAAGTGAAGTTTTGGATATCATCATGACTTTGCACTTCCTGAAGAAAATAACAGGTAGCCCATCACGAAAAATTCACATGATTATTTGTGTTATAAAGATGTCAAAATGACCAAAGCTAAATTTATATAAAAATAGATGTCTCGACTCAAGACCCATGTGAAGGGACTTTATTATTAGGCGTAATTTCAATATGTTTGGAGAGAAATACATTCTAAGGTACTTAATTTCTATAGTAGTGGATCTGCAGAAAAGTAATCTAAGGTATGAAATATCTTGTTTAATGTAAAGGTGGACCCAAAAAAATTTAAAGGGGCAAAAATCAAAACAATAATCATCTTCTGTATTATTCTAGGATCAACGATTTCAATAAAAAAAACCTATATAATAAGAAGATAAAGAGAAGGACAAACTAAAAAGGTGTTAGTTACCCCAAGTAAAGGCTTTTTCATCCCATCGGTCCATGTAATTATGTGATTTACGGTTCCTATAATTAATCCACATTTAATAAATTGTACAACTGAATCAAAAGCCTCTCGTAGTTTTAGCTACCGGTCACCAAACTTCTTGTTCCTGAAATTCCAGATTGCCCAAACAGTTGAATGCGACGACAACTTAGGGTTGAAAAAAATACAGAGAGAAAGGATGTGGAGATTACCTGTGCAGCGCCGACAAGAGGCGGAGGCGGAGGCGGAGATTACTTGTTGGGTTAGGCCCTTTTTCTAACTATGGATCTAGGGCACATCTGCCTAGCCGCCGATTCATTGTCGATGTAGGCACCGCTCTTTACTAGCATCATCCACCATGTCTGTATCAGTAAGGCGCAAAGACTAGATTGAGGGAAAGACCTCCAATACATGAGATGGTGATAACACGAAATCAGATATCGGCAACGATGAACCCACATCGTCGGACGACGGTTGTTGTAAATTGTTGCAGACTCCGGTAGCAGTTATAACTCATCTCTTCGATTTGAGTTGGAGAACTTTGAGGGGGTGAGTACGTGACGATGATATTGGTGGCGTATGATACAGCCGCTGGAGATTATCGCTTCAAATGGGGAGACGGTATATAGAAATAGAGGAGGGAGACGATAAAAGAGGGAGAGAATTTAGGAACCGTTCAAAATATGGAAAATATTGTTGACCATTATACCCTTATTGTTTTATTAATTTAATTTAATTGGATTTAATTGTATTAATAATTATGTAATTTTCTTTTAATTCTAGCCCTAGATCAAAAATAACGGATGATTGAGATCTGTACTCGCGTTCTCAACCTTTTTTGTGTCCTCAAATGAACCTACCTCTATATAGGTATATATATATATATATATATATATATATATATATATATATATATATATATATATATATATATATATATATATATATATATATATATATATATATATATATATATATATATATATAGTTGTATTAGATGTCTAAGCCTTAACTATAATTTAGGAATATACTTGATTAATGACAGCACAATCTTCTTGGGTTGTCCTAAAAACTAGCAGATGACAAGATAACTTATAAAGAGAGAGAGAGAGAGAGAGAGAGAGAGAGAGAGATTTATTAATATATTATGAGAACAATATATTAATTAGAAATAATAATATTTAATTAATTATTAATCCAAAATTAATTAGAATTAATTTGATTAGTTAAATGTGCAGGCGTTAAATTTAATTGTTCAATAGTTGAGCAATATATATATATATATATATATATATATATATATATATATATATATATATATATATATATATGTATATATATATATATATATATATATATATATATATATATATATATATATATATATATATATGATAAAAGGCTTATCATATCAAGAGTTCAAATATGGCAGTAGTTATATGTCATATAACTTATCATCCTGGGGCTATAAATAGAGCCCCATACCCCCCCCATCCTAATTCTCGCCATTCTCAAGGGAGTCTCTCCATCCTCTCTCTTGTTTTTTGCTTGCTTGGTTCTCGGTGTGAGCCATTAGAGGCACGACCCTTGTGGTGCTTGCTTCTAATAGATCAAAATGTATGTTTTCTTTATAAAATTTTGATCATACCTTTAGTGTTATTATTATGTTCTTAGTTATAGGTTCAATCTATGCAGTCAATCGCGCGAGATCTCGCCGAGATAGCGCCGAGATAGCGTTTCGCGGGGTTAGGCCGAGATAGAAATCAAAATCTCGGTCAGTAATCTCGCCAGCGAGAATCCCGCCGATAATGTCCGAGATTTGCCGAGATTTAGGAGCCCGAGATAGCGATATTGTCCGAGATTTGCCCGAGATAGCGGTAATGTCCGAGATTTGCCGAGATTTAGGAGATTTAGGAGCCCGAGATAGCGATATTGCGCGGGATCGTTATAGAGATGATGATGATGATGATGAGATTGGAGATGTAGTGGAAGAGCTTCATGAAGAAGTGAATGCATTAAACGATGTTGACTCGGATGCCGAACACGTGGATTGCGATTAGATTTATGTTTGACACGTTGACACTTTTCATATTAGAATACTATCTATGTTTTATGTGACATTTTTATGCAACTTTTTGTGATATTAATTCTACATAGTATTAATAGTCTAAAAGTAACAAAAAAAATCTCCGCTATACCACCGCTATACCACCGCGATAAACGCTAAATCTAATCTTGCTAGGTGACCGCTATAAGGTTTATGGCCGAGATAACTGCATAGGGTTCAATAGAGAAAACATAGATCCTTATAGGTTGCATGAGAACTTAAGAGTTTAAGTTGATTGTCTGTCTATTCCCTATCAGTGGTATCAGAGCTATGAACTGTTTTCTGTTGAATAGATGTAATAGAAGAACTGTTATTAGGGTTTAATGGTCTTAAACCCTAGCCACCATAATGTCGACTTTGGGCTAGGGTTTTAGAAACCCTAGCCTCCACCCCCTTGTTTTTTCGAAAATTAAAAGGCCTCCTTAGGGTTTTTTTATTTTTTGTAAATATGATTATTTAATAAATGGAAACCCTTGGCCTTATTTTTGGAAAATTTAGTGGGTAAGGATTAAGATTAAATTAATTTGATTAATTTGATGATCCTTATTTGATTTAATTAATTTAATTAGTAGTTAATTAAAAGACATACATTAAATCAATTTGGGTTTAATTTTGAATTTAATTAAATTGTTTAATTCGAAATTCAAAAAGATATACCAAAATATTTTAAAATGTTTAAAATACATCTTATACATTATTATTAAAAGTTAATATTTATATGTATAAGAATAAGTCAGTCAAATCGCTAGTATGTCTCATTCACGAAACTAATCTATAAGGGGGTATAAGGAAACTGCCTATAAAATGGCAGTTGAATGAGTATCCACTCTCACCCACCGCTTCCTTGATCAGTTGAGTGTCGTTAGTAGAACGGATTTGATAGGACAAACCTAATCTCATTAAAAGTATAATGCTATTAGTGATAAAGTACTAGAATCTTTAACAAAATCCCAATCTAGTTACTTTAGGAAAATGTGAAAAGTATGCTAACCCATGAAATTACACATTACACCTTATGAGACATTAGTGGAGCGTGTGTGGTTTACCGGCACACTAATAGGGGCTCATAAAGAGTGGTACTGGGTATCTCATGAGTTATCATTGTTGATGGAGCGTGTGTGGTTTACCGGCACATCAATTGTGATGATAAATGACATTGAGGTTACCAAGCACATTTGCATGGTTATTCACATCTTGTTTGTGATCCTCGGCATCCCAGTCACAAACGGAAGAGCATAATCCGATATTAAACATGTCATTGAATAGTTTCAATGAATCTCACAGATCTAGGAATTTCATGGAGATTGAAATTGATAAAAGTATATCTACCTTAATGACCATTATGTTGTGATTACGGCATCCCTCTTCACATCATAGTTGGGAGATTTTAGTTCCTAGCCTTATTAAATAATAATTGGGTAATTATTTAAAAGGATTAAATTAAACTAATAATTTCTGATTTTATAGATGTTTGAAGCTAGTGTCAATTCTCCTCCTTCTCCTCCATCACCCATTACTAAGAGCATCAGAAAGTATCTGTTGAATATGGAAAGGCTGACTGGCCTGAACTGTGTGGAATGGCTTGGCAATGGAGAATGGTTCTCAATTTTGCTGGCAAGCCATATCTGATTGAGTGTTCGCTCCCCGTTCCACCGAAGCATGGCATCACACAGCAGATTTGTGATGAGCATGACTTCTTGATTGATGAATCCGAAGAAGTTCGTAGCCTCATGTTGTTGACCATTGACCCCGCCATCCGCAGGGATTTTGAATTCCTGGGGCCATATGAGTTAACACTACTGGTTAAGGAAAAGTTTTGAGAGTCGGTTAGAGAGGAACGAGCTAGGATCTTCAAAGAGCTTGAAGTGTGCAAGAAGTAACGTCAGTCCTCATGTTCTTCTAATTGAGGGATACATAGGCGAACTGTATATACTTGGTCGCCCTATTAATCGGGAGTTGAGCAGTAACTCGACTCGCTGACTAGCCAGTACGATCTGTTCATCCAGATGTACAGGAAAGGGAACCAGGACAAGACTATCATGGAAATGTATTCGATGTTGACTCTGTACGAGTCGTCCATAGAGATGCATATTCCACTGAGCCAGCTACTTCGGGATTGAGTCTGGAGATGAGATACATCAAGAAACGATCTAGATCGTTTGGACCAGTTCTGAGATGTCTTTAACTAGAAATCCACAAGGTGGGATACAGTCACAGAAATATTGGAAGATGCTCCAAAGCCGAATCGTTTGGAAACTCAGATATATCTAAAACTCAAAACTCCGGATCCTTAATTCCCTAATGTCACACCCCCAAACCAGGATGGCGGAAACCTCTGGGGTGGATGATTTCATGAACAGTATCACAACAATATTGTACAATAGTGATCAAAGCAAACACAACCATCATATATATAATTGCAAATTTTACATGAGTTCAAAAGATTGTTTGTTTCAAATACAATTACAACATGACATCAAAAGTAAGTAGTGCGACGCCGTAGCGTCCCATCATCAAAAGCTTGTAGTTACCCTGTTTTAGCAGTTTTCTGATAATACAAGTAGTTTTGAAAGCGTGTCAACAATTAAGTTGGTGAGTTCATAAGAGTTTTGTATGAGAAAATTTATAGTCCCTTTTCCTTGTAAAAGATAGTATTTGAACCCAGAAAATCCAATATTTTCTTATAAATGAATTGTAGTCTTAAAACGCAAAGACCAATAATGTATAAGTATTACTGTACTTGAAAATAGTATTACATGGTTTTAATCTTGTATGAAACTATTTAAATGCATATTTACTCGTAAACAAAATGTATCATTGATTTCCCATGTGAGTTCCCTATAACCATACTATGACCGATGTAGGCCTCCTGCGACGTTCTTCAAGCGTCCGAATGTTAGACATTTATCACCCAATACCTGTCGGTCTAGCTATAGCTAGCAGCTTAGGTGCGAGATTGTCAGTCCTGTATAGATCTATACACAAGTATCACGTTCTCTTACCGAGATTCTGGTTATAGTTCAGGGCTTTAGTATGTGTACTTTAATAAGTACGGTGAATATTTGTCTCACATAAATGTTATCAACATGTTTAAGTTTTACTTGTAAATGAAAAACCCTTGTATTTGTAATTATCATTTTTCTCATGATAATAAAATAGTGTGTAATAATTATATACTTTCATATAATTATTTTTTTGTCCCAAAATGTCATGATAATATTTGTATCCATAAACTATACCTATTATAGTTTATTTTAAATGTTTCGTTGTACATATATATATATAGACACACACACAAACACATATATGTATATATATATATATATATATATATATATATATATATATTAACATACTTAGATGTTCATAAATAACGTATATTATACATCTAAATAAGTATGTGGACTTTTAGCATGATAAAGTCAATTTTTCTAGTTTTTTACCGTTTTACGTCAAAACGTTAAAATCGAATTATAAGCTTTGTAAAAATTACTTTTGCCTTTTTGTGACATTTAAGTCAAGTTACCCTTATATGTTTAAAACAACATATTTTAAGTTATTTCCCACAAAAATGATGTAATAACTTGGTTATAACCATTTTTGCTAGAAAAGTCATATTTTGTTCATAAAAAAACCATAGTTTTTATAGTTTTAGTTTTATGACTTTTTCTTAAAAACTTCTAACATGTTTATACTCATTGTTTTCATAGATTTGTATTTTTACTCAACATACCACATCATAATGTTCATAATACATAGAAATAACATTATTTCAAGTAGAAAGCATTTTTACACAAAACTAGTTAAAGACATGTATATATATAACCATTTTCATGGTGTAACTTGTATTCTTCCCCTAAAACTTGGATCAAGATGAAAAGGAGGGGGTATGAACTCACCCTTGAAGCGTGACTTATCACAAACAAGCTCCGACTTGCATTTGGACTTGAACAAACACTCCGAAATAATAAGGTTTTTAAGCGGCAACCGGTAGTCAACGGCGGCGGAGCGGTGGCCGGAGGTGGTGTGGGAGGGGTGTGTGGGCCGATTTCAAGAGAGAAAGAGAGGAGAGTTGGGAGATTTTCTTGTTAAGAAGAAGATTTGATGCAACTTAAATGGAATATGGAAAGTATGGTGCTTTTATTTATTTATTATAAACCTTGGCATCACACATTCTAGCTAGGGTGATGGTGGTGAGGCCGACGGTTGGGGGGAATGGGGTTGTTTGTCTTTTATTATCTATACATTAAGGTTATATAATTGTGGGTGTTTTTATAAAATGCGGTAAAACGTTTTTGCGTATTTTTATAAGTTTTTGGAGATATAAATACTAATAAATACGTGAATCAATATTATGCATAAAAATATTAGTAAACGCCTATTTAGATTGATTCGTAATTCGTTGGGCGAAGATATATGCGTTTAAGCGCGGTATTCTTCCGAATACGTGGTATTTGGCATTTTACCGGAAAATAAATCGGGCTATGAAATTAAATACTAGACAATATTACGCTTCATAATGTGTGTTCCGTTATTTCATTTTTGATGTTTAAGGCACCACGTCATTTTAGTGTCCAATTCCTGTGTATGTTTATTGTTCTCAGCGATTTAACTGTTGTAACTTTTACATACGAACTCTGTTTTTAACGTTCTATATGTCTACGAATTCGTGAGCACGAATATATCATCTCATGAATATTATTAATACCAAAATAATATTTGTGTGATTTATAGAATTTTTACGCTACTGTAATTTATTATCTGTATTTATAGAGTTTATCCGATAATTGATTTCGACTAGCGTATGTAGTATTATAATATTCAATAATACATCGTAATGGTTATGAAAATTACCTTTCAACATGTTGACCTACTGTGCGCTTCAGTTGACATAAGTTGACTTTTTTGACCAATTTTGACTGTTGTCACATCATCTACCCGTTAGAAGGAATTTCGTCCCGAAATTAGCACTTCAAGTAGGTTCTCAAGAGTTTGGGAAAAGGTGTGGGTATTTCTGTTTCATTTAGTCCTCACATTCCCAGGTAAATTCAGGTCCCCGCTTGGCGTTCCAGCGGACTTTTACTATTGGTATGCGACTTTGCTTTGTCTTCTTGACTTCTCTGTCCATGATTTCCACAGGTTCCTCGACGAAGTGGAGGCTCTCGTTTACTTCTATCTCGTCAAGTGGGAAGACGAGGGTCTCATCAGATAGACACTTCTTCAGGTTGGACACATGGAAAATGGGGTGCACGTTGCTGAGTTCCTAGGGTAACCAAAGTCTGTAAGCTACCGGGCCAATCCTCGCAAGGATCTCGAATGGCCCAATGTACCTTGGATTTAGTTTCTCACGTTTTCTAAAACGTATCATTCCCTTCCAGGGTGAGACCTTCAACAATACGCGGTCGCCAACCTGGAATTCCAAGGGCTTGCGTCGTTTATCCGCATAACTCTTTTGTCGGTCTCGAGATGCTTTTAGTTGTTCACAGATCTGAACGATTTTCTCTGTTGTTTCCCGTATGATCTCAGGACCGGTGAGAGTGCTGTTAGGAACTCGTCCTCTAGCTAACTGAATGTCACACACCTCAGCCCAGCACAGAGGGGATCGACACTTGCGCCCGTAGAGGGCTTCAAATGGAGCAACTTTAATGCTTGTGTGATAACTACTATTGTATGAAAATTCGATGAGCTGTAAGTGGGTGTCCCAAGCTTTACCGAAGTCTAACACACAAGCTCTCAACATGTCTTCCAGCGTTTGAATGGTTTTCTCGCTTTGCCCATCGGTTTGTGGATGGTAAGCTGTACTCATGTCGAGCCTGGTACCCAAGGCCTTTTGCAATGATTGACAAAAGTGTGATGTAAATTGGCTATCTCTATCCGAGATAATGGATATTGGCGCACCATGCAATCGTATAATCTCTTTGATATAAGTCCTTGTCAGTTTCTCCATTTTGTCTGTCTCTTTGATTGGCAGGAAGTGTGCGGACTTGGTTAACCTATCGACAATTACCCATATAGTGTCCAGTCCACCTGTTGTTTTGGGCAACTTAGTTATGAAGTCCATGGTTATTCGCTCCCACTTGCACTCGGGTATCTCTGGTTGTTGTAATAAGCCCGAGGGATTTTGTTATTCTACCTTGACCTTGGCGCAAGTCAAACACTTACCCACATAAGTAGCAATCTATGCTTTCATGTTTGGCCACCAGTATAGCTTCTTGAGGTCTAGATACATCTTATCCGACCCGGGATGAATGGAGTACCTGGTTTTGTGAGCCTCGTCCATGATAATGTCTCTGTATCTGCCGAACCTTGGTGTCCAGATTCGATTCATGAGGTAACGAGCTTCGTCATCCTTGTAATGTTAATTTGTCATTTCAACTATTTCATCTAAATAGTCAATTATACCAGGGTGTCACTATTCATAATAACTAATTTTTATATGGCATGAAATTGATTGGAAAATCAATGTCCTATTACTAGAGAAGAACTGGACGGAATGAGTCGAGTCCCATATGCTTCTGCTATAGGATCGATCATGTATACCATGACATGTACTTAACCTGATATCTCGTATGCTTTGAGTATAATGAGTCGATTTCAGGACAACCCTGGAAAAAGTCATTGGAGAGCGGTGAATGACATTCTTAGAGTATCTAAGGAGAACAAGGAATATTCTCTTGGTTTATGGAGGAAAAGAAGAGCTAAGAGTAACTGGTCATAGTGATGTAGAGATGACGCTTGCTCACAACCAAGATGGGTGTTCCTGTTAGATAGAGGAGTGATAACTTGGAAAGGTTCCAAGTCAATATCAATGCAAGTCTGAGTATATAACAACTAGTGATGTTGTAAGAGATACTACATGGTAGAAGGATTTCGTTAGTAATATTGGTGTTGTCCTCAAACATCAATAAACTCCTTGAAATCTTCTATGATACCAAGGGTGCAGACGCCTTGACTAAGGAACCCGAAGACCTTGGGAAGTCATAGCATATACTCAGGGAGTGTTGCTGTGTTTAGGAACCGAGTTGAGACATCGTAGTGAGTAGGGTATCATAGGAAGAGTATCCAGCTGATCATTTCATGAAGACATTGACGCAGATCAAGCATGAAGGTCATACTGGGTCCATTAGCGTTAGATTTTGGGAGCATTATGACATAAGTGTTTTAGTTGTTAGTTTGATAAATTGAAACATATAAACATTATAAATTGTATCTAATTTGATGATTATCATGTGGTGACTTGATAATACACTAGATTGCTACCAATTATATTAATTTATTACTGTGTTTCGTTTTGCATGTTTAGAACGCGCTTCTTGAGTATTAATTTACTCAAACTTCCACAGTCGGTCATACTCTTGGAAGCAAGTAATGATTTAATACCGTCATAGAGTGTTAGTAGATTGTCTATACTTATTATACATAACATCGAGATTGAGACTAACACTCATGAGTTGTTGAAATCATTTAAAGTAGAAGTAAGCTTTTTTGTCTTTAGAAATTTTTTGTTCCTTCAAATAATGACTCAAGAGTGATCCAAATTGCTCTTGTTGATTCACAGTGTTTTATATGTTCAAACACATCTGGAGGAATGCCATATACAAGCTCTAATAGGTGATTTAATCATTTTCCAGTTTTTCAAGGTCAAGAACAGTTGGAGCAGGTGGAATACAACCTGCAGCACCATCGAGGGCGGTGGTGGTGGCATCAGGGACAATGGGTTCTCCAAAAACTATATGAGGACCTTTTGAGACTAATATACAGATGTCTTTCCCTTTTCTTATTAAATGTTTACTCATCCGGATCTCCAGTTGTCTTTCCTCTCAGTTTGAAAACTCAGAAATGTAAAGCAACCTTGGTTGACTTAAACAAATATAATCTAAGGATAGCCAAAGAGACCAATCACACAGGCTGAGATACCAACTGATGAAACCAGTTGATGAGTGATGACTAAAAATCAGTACAACATCTTAATATGGGGAGAATTCATGATGAACATCTAGACCGTGTGTTTTGATTTCTGAGTCATCCGTAGACGAAGAGATTTTTAGCACTACGATGCGATGTGGCACTGATTTTTGGTAATCACTTATCAAATTTCTGGCATTGCTGAGTTCTCTTTGGTTACAGATTATTCGTTATGCAAATTTAGAGCAATTGTTATTATGTTAGAGTTTGAATTTCTGAATTCATCCGACGACGAAGACTTATTTAGTGATGCGACATGACACTTATTTTTGGTCTTCTAGGATCAATTTCATGGTGTTGCTAGATTGTTTATGGATTACGATTGTTTATTGTTCAGCCTCTATTATGTTTATTATTTCTCAACAGGTTATTCTCATGATTATTGGTGTTTTATGGCGTTCTTCAATTATTCAAGGAACAAGAGATGATCCTAACTTTTGATAACGACATGTGATCTGAGAATTGGGATCTTTAGTTGCGGAATAAACACAGTCCTTCGGATTTGACCAGTAGAGATGGACTTATCAGTGGTAGATTGGGATGTCATTTTTCTTCCTTGAAGAGCCTAAGTCGCCGAAGCATAAGACTTTTGGCGATTAGAGATTCTATTACCCTGCTTCAGAGATCATTGACACTTTAGAGTATTTGAGACATCTCAACATTTGTTTCTGACAGGTGCACCATTCCTACTTCCAGATATTATGTATTTTAGTCTTGTATTTGTATCACTCATTGTATCCCTTATCATTTTCCAGCATTTAAGGGGAGATTGTTGGAGCTGAAAATGCTCTACAATGATGAATGATAGCTATGATAGGATACTCCCTTTTTATTTAAGAATATTCCATTTTCCCTATAAATAGGAAAGGAAGTTTTCATTTGTTAATGTGTACCAAAACATGTAGTATTTAGATTTCAGAGAGTTTTGTGCTAGGGAATTCTTCCCTGCCACATGTGTTCTTCATATGTTGCATCTTACTCGTTGTTATCCATGAAATCAAGATTACTCATCATGTTCTTCAGTTTTTTACCGATTATCTTTAAGATGTTTATTATTATGCATGTTGCTGGCCACCATGGGTCCTGACAAGGGCCCAAAGTAGAACCCCCCCAATGTAATCGCACCCAAGACAATGATTTAGCACCCATTAAAGTTGAACATCTCATTACTTGCGAAACAAGCAACCTTTCTTTAGGGTTTGTGAAGGAAATCGAAAGGGAGTGAGGGGAGAGGATAGACCACAAAATCTATAGGGTTTAATCTCCTAAAATCGATAATCATGATGGATATTTATAATATCCACCATGCTTATCTTATCCTCTTTTGGATAAAGGATTTTAAAATTCTAACTGTTGATATTTTCACTTAATCCCTTTATCCACTTCTAGTTTCTAATTAATATACCTTACTTTGATATATTAATAAATTTATTCCCTCATGTGTACTTTTGATCTCTTTTAGCTAAATCATCTCTTTTGTGTAACCCAAGGACCCTCCTATATATAGTAATATCACCAACTTGTTATGACCATGGGCATATAACCAACATAAATTTATCGAGGTTTTTCCTGATGACTTGCTTAGGCTCCCACCTGTTCCGCAAGTAGAACTTCAAATCGAACTTGTATCGGGTGTAAACCCTATCGCCGAGCACCGCCTTGTCTCACACCCATTGAGATGAAAGAAATTATGTCATAGCTTCCATATCTTATCGATATGGGATTCATTCACCCTAGCTCTTCTCCTTGGGGCGCTCCCATGTTATTCGTTAAGAAAAAGATGGGTGAATGTTTATGTGCATTGACTATCGAGAACTCAATAAGATGACAGTTAAGAATCAATGCCCTTTACCATGCATTGATGATTTATTCGATCAACTTCAAGGAGCTAATTATTACTCGAAGATCGATGTTCATACGGGTATCACCGAGTACGGGTGAGAGATGATAATGTTGAGAAAACCGCCTTTCTAACTCGATACAGACATTTTTGAATTTCTCGTGATGTCATTTAGACTCACAAATTTGTCAGCCATATTTATGGATCTAATTAAGAGAGTGTGCCAACCTTTTCTTGACAAGTTTGTTATAGTATTCATTGACAATATTCTGATTTATTCTAAAAGCGAATGTGTGCATGTCGAGCACTTATGAAAAATCTTGGAAGTCTTGAAAGATGAATGATTGTATGCCAAGTTTTCGAAATGCGACTTTTGGTTACTAAAAGTTAAATTTTTAGGTCATGTTGTTTCCTACAAGGGCATCAAAGTCAATCCATCTAATATCGATGCGTTTATGAAATGAGAACCCCTGAAAACGCCTACCAATGTGAGAAGCTTGCTCCGATTAACTGGATATTACCATCGGTTTATTCAAGCTTTTTCTATGATATTGATGCCCCTCACACAACTAACAAAGCAAGAAACAAAATTCATATTGGGAAAAAAACAACAAGAAGCGTTCGTAACATTGGAGTGAAACCTATGTTAAGTTTTCGTCTTGCAGGTGCTCAAAGGTAGCAAAAAATTGTGGTTTATAGTGACACCTCAAATAAAGGCCTCTCTTTTGTGCTTATGCAACTAGGTAAAGTCATCGCATATGCTTCACGACAATTGAAATATCTGAAAACTCGTTATACGACGCATGTCTTAGAGCTAGTTGCGATAGTCCTCGCCCTGAAGATTTGGAGACATTACTTGTACTATAACAACCCAATTCATACAGCATTCGAATATACACTAAAATCAACGTAAAATTGACCTATTTTTTTACAAGTATATGGTTCGGTGTATAATTGAGTGTCACAAAAGTTATATAAAGTCATTGCGTAAGAAATACAAATATATACACTGTTGTACAGAATCTACTAGCTACGATATTCTCTAGGTCTCTAAGATGCTAGAGAGTCTCCTAGTAGCAATGGTCCTCTCCAATTTCTAACTATCCTTTGTCAAAGCTTCATAGATACACTTCACAATCAAAACAAACAAAAGAAGTAAGACTAATGTCTTGTGAGTACATAAAACAAACTTCAACACATCAATATATTTACAAGTATGGGAAGTGCATACCCCTGATCAAGCCACACATCAATATTTACAAATATATGAAGCGCGTTCCCTTGATCAAACCACACTCCCAGTCCCTTGCCATTTGGGTCGGTGCGGACCTTCCCACAATGGCCTTTACAATCACAGTCTCGTCCCTAATCGAATCAAGTTAATGTATATATTCATATTTATCGCTCACTAGTGGCTGTAATAAATAGTAAGCAGTTTAATACCATGTAACAATTATACAGAGTACATTCTCCGAGCAAGTTCGATCTTCCTTTATTTACCAAATAACAAGCTCGGGAAATCGTTATTCCCAAATCATGAACCAGAGCATTTGTTATCAGGTAAGGCTGGACCTTCACTCTAAATGGTATTTTAATGGGAGTCTTGTCTGAATCCACTGAGGCCAGACCTCATCATGGATACTAGGGCGTGTTGTATCCTATCCCCACAAGGTATGTTTAACAACAATGCCCTCGGGTAAGGCCGAACTTTCACCCTCAATGGTCTTGTAATGGGAGCCTCGTCATTATCCACCGAGGTCAGACCTCGTCATGGATACAATAATGGAACTTACATTCCAATGTTGTCAATAACAAAACTTGCCATCAAGCAATGTCAAACCTTTAACATGAATGGTCTTCCAATGTGAGTCTCGTCCCTATCCACCGAGTTCAGACCTCGTCATGGATACAAGAGCGTGTTGTGCCCTATCCCCACGTGGAATGTCTTAATGTGTTAAGATACAAATGTAATTTATAGCAAATAATTATGTTTATGTTTACAAGTTGATTTACAAATGACAAAGCAAGCTTTTAAAGAAATGTTTATGTACTTAAATGATATTGTTTTGCAATACGTATGTTTTACAAATGTATTTTTCTATTAAGATTTAATCAAAACATTACATAAGATGGCATATGTGTGTGAAATTGAAAAAAAAGAAATGTGTTGAAGCATATGTACATGGAATGTGAACTGCATATGAGTCAAGTATGGTTCAGACAAATTTATGAAATCCCTAAAATGGGAGTTGGCAAATTCTACTTGGGAGGGTACCTCTCGTTGCAAAAGTTGATGAAAAAAATATGAAGCCATTATAGATTGATTTTTTCTATCTACATTGGTTCTGAAAATGATGCGGTATAAAATGGTACACGAATCGTCACTTGAAGTGACTCGGTGTTATATAGACCTATGATGCAGGGCAGACCCGTATTGGTTTGCATCGACTATGATCATGCATACATTCATTGCATCATATAAATATTATGTTAAAGTAACGTTTTTAATGATTTCTTATAACTGTTTTAAAGAGATGATTTAGCAATTGGTATGAAAAGGTTTTTTGTCCAAACCCATGTATCTCACGAGACATTTTCGCCTTATATAGTTATTTCTTTAATGCCACTTATTCCAGTTTCAAGGATTATTAGGACCTAAAATTGATGGTTTATGCTTGGCATTTATTCATTTAAATCATATTTTAAAGGCTGTTTGTGGTTTTCGGTTGGGGACTGAAAACCCATTGGTTTTCGGTTGTGAAGGACCGAAATCCCTTGGGATTTTGGTTGGGCTTTAGGCTGTTTTCGGTGGGCCTCTCATCCGATGGGCTTAGGGTTTGCTTAGGTCATACGTAGGGATATAAGTCTATGTTAGCTGTCATTTACCGAGTTGGTTGCCTTGGAACTTATGCTAATCTAGAGAGAGAAATTCTTGTGTTCAAGTAATCCAGAATCTTATGTACCTGACCTTAGATTAATCAAAAAGTGTGCATTGATGGTTTAATCTCCTTATTGTTCTTATTGTTTTGATTCGATAACTTGTTTGGAATTCCGCACCATTCAAGTTGTGATTGATACCAAGTTGATCTTTGTGATTGTTTGGGACTTACAACTGGTAGCAGAGCCGTAAAAGTTCATTTTTTGGCTGTTTTGGTATCATATTTTCGAAACCATTGAAGATCTTGGAACTTTTGGACCGTTTTTGAAGATTTGGGTGTTTGTGTACTTCGTGTTCATCATTGTTTGTGAAAAAATTGTGTTTTTGATCCTTAAAACTCATATTTTTCACAAAAAATGGCGTTTTTTCAGATCTGAACGGTGTTTTTCAGATCTGATTTGGCGTTTTTAGTCTACTGTTGATGTTTTCGGTGGTGGCGGCTCCGTTTTCGGTTAGGGTTTGACGTTTTCGGTCAGCCCCAAATGTGATTTTGGTCAGCCAAACTTGAGTTTTTGGTGCAGGTTCTAGGGTTTGTGGAGGTTTTCGGTCAACTCTTGAGATTTCGGCAGAAATCCTTGGTTTTCGGTCCTGTGGGGTTTTCGGTTAAGGTGTCTTCGGTTTGTCTGAGTTTTCAGTCAAAATTTTCGAATTGGTCAAATTTTGGGTTTTCGGTGAAATTTTTTGGAGTTTTCGATCAACATTTTGGCATTTTAAAGGCTTATCGATCAATTCAAACATTTTCAAAAATGGCTTCCATGACGAAGGACCCGTATGAAAACTCATGCACTCAAGCTTGCGAAATTAAAATTGATAAATACCGCGAACAAAACGAACTCTTAGTAAGGGAAGTTTTAGATCTTAAAAACGAAATTTATAATATTAAAAAGGTCAATAAACCCCTAAAAGAAAAACTTGATGCTCAAACATGCGATTTTAAAAAATTACAAGATGATTATAGCATAAAATGTTGTCACCTTAAATTTGCTAATGAGGATATTGTTAAGTTAACTGTTGAACTTGATGCATTGAAGTCAAAATTTCAAGATGCTGAATTTAACATTAAAAAATTTGATGCATCAAGTGCGGTGGTCGAGTCGATGATTAAGTATCAGCTAAAATGGCAGAACAAACGAGGTGAGTGTTTTGGATATAAAGATGTTCCTCCTCCTTTCAACAATAGCTATATCCCATCCCTCGAGATAAACGTAACAGTTGAAACTGAAAAATCCGGCCCGGCTGAGAAGGGTGAGGTGAATGATACTGATGCTTTTGTTACTTTTGCAGATAAAGTTGTGGAAGATGCCAAAGAGTCTAGTTCTGTGGAAAATTCCCCAAAACCTAACACTTCGCTTATAGCTGACTCTAATGAACGTGTGGACTAAGGCACTTCAACTTCTAATCATCCAAAAACTTGTGGTGTTGATTTGAATTCAAAAAATCAAAATGTTAAAAAATTCAAACCACAAAAGTTTGTGAAAGAGGGTGAGATTCCCTGTGGATCAAGACCAAGTCCCACTAAATGTGATTGTGCTTGTACTTGTGGTAACTCCTTGAAAAATTCAAAAGGACAAAGACCAAGTCACAATCTCATTTACTTGAAGAGAAAAACGTGCTTTCACTGTGGTATTGCAGGTCATATACCTCGGAATTGCCCACACCATGTATACATTCCCTACTACGCACAAAATTGGCAGAACATGCAAAGAGGGAAGTCTAGCAAAAGAAATCCCTTGAGGTCGCGTTCAAGAGATGGTGATTGGAATGCTGCAAAGGCCAAGAATCAGGCCCCCAAGGACAAGAAGACCGATTCGAGAGATGACTCTGCCGAATCGAAGTCAGTAAGGTCGAACTCATCTCAAGGATCGTCCTCGAGCTCACACTGGCAACATAAGCACAAATCAAGGGGGAGTCCTGTTTCGAAATCAAGCGTTGATACGCCCATCTGGTTAAACAACAAGAGACTTAAACCAAATTATAGATGGGTACCCAAAGGCCTCGTTTCCAATTCATCACATAATCTTATTAATTCTTCATTCTTATCTGATAAACAGGACATATCATGGGAAAGAGTCAAGTGTGTGGACGATAATGGTCAACCCAGTTTCAAAATGGACTGGGTTCTCAAGACCAATTAAGCATGCATCACGTGCAGGAGCAGCTATGGAGGAATATTATCAGACTTCAGTTTGTTGATAAGGGTTGTTCCAGGCACATGACAGGAGACATCTCTCAACTGCACGACATTCAAATCATTAATGGAGAGTATGTGTCCGTTGCAGGAGGGGAGTAAGGAATGGTCACGTGGGGTTCGTATGTGTGTGTTGAAAAAGGTAACTTCGTTTCGAAACTATTTTTGATTCGTTTTGATGACTGAAAAAGTTCAAATTTTTGTATATACTGTACGATTTCTTTTTGGTTAAATTTGTTCATGATTTTACTTTCAATATTCTCTTCCATGCACAAATTTAGGGGGAGAATTAAAAACAACAATAATTATAAAATTCAAAAAATACAAAAATACGTTTTTCCTTTACGTTTTCTTTAAAAACTTAAAAATACAAAAATATGTTTCTCCTTTATATCCTTTATTTTCAAAAATTAAAAAATCCAAAAATATTTTCTTAATTACAGTTCCATCTCTCATGTCAAATATGTGTTTCACTATCACCGTGATTCACTAAGACATTCCTTACCCGTCGATGACGCACTGAGCTATACCACTCACTGCTGAGACAAAATACTTGTGCTGATGATTCTCATTGGTAAACCACAATGAGTTTGAGGCACTAACAACTTTTCTCTCAAACCAATCTCAAGTTTTCTACAACTCAAACTTCTAGACACTTTGAGTAAAGCCACTCAGGGTCGAGAGTTACAAATTCTGTGCCGATGGTTAGATAGCGTACCGTAGTCTATCACACGCACCAATCCATTCTTAACATCTCTATCTTTCTGTTGCAAGAAATAGACGATTCATCATTTAAAACCAAATGGTGATGATATTTCGAAACTCTATGCCAGTGATATTTGCTACAACCCCAGTAGTAGATGTGAGGCATCAACAACCATTCTTCCTACAAGTCTTCTAATTCAAGAGTTGGATGATCCAGTGTAACAAACCATACATTGATGACAATTCGAAAGTCTAGCCGATGGGTATATCTAGTAACCAAGATATATTATTACACGCTCATACCACTCTTAACCCATTGTTCCTCTAATAAAGATGTTCGTGATTCAATGCGGCCTTACCCTCGCACTGATGAAACATCGAAACTCTGGGTCAGTGATCGTTGTTGACCACCACAATAGCTGTGAGACCCCAACACTTCACCGGAACCAAAATTAGCATTAGGATGGTACACTCTGCAGAGTTTGGATACCTTTGAACGTCTCGCCAAGAGCCAGTCAACTTGTTGACTTGATAACTGCATTGAGATCTTTGATCAATGATATGCAGGGGCCAAAATTAAGACGACCACGAGTAGTTCTCTGATACTCAAACAATCGCAGTGCGATCCTCCGGGTTCACACAGATACTGCGAAAAGTCTCTTCCTGAGCCAAGGCTGGGTCCTTGAACAACTGTGGTGAGAGTTTTATAACTCTATGACCCACAGGATTTGCGGTCATCGTTCCTATCTTGAAGCACTAGCAAAAGTGATATTCGAGAGTTTCAACACAAACATCCTATCCCCGAAGAAAGGTGAAGCATAACTCCATGTGACAAGCTGCGTTGAATTCCTCCTCAATCAGTTCGTTGCTACATTTTCACTTTTAGTGATCAAGAAGTGAAGATGTGAAGAGTCAGACTCCATGCTCATCAATGTCAAATTAAAAGCTGGATGTGTTGATTCAAGACCTAAGCAAGAAGCATGTACCCAAATGAGCATTCAAAGTTAAATCTGAAGACATTCCAATCCAAAGATGAAGTTGTCTCTGCAACGTGCTGAAAGTTATTAACATCTACACCCATCACTTATGTAGGGGGAGACTGTTAAAATGTTGCTGCAGTGTTCAACTGAATGTCAAGATCAATAGAAACATGAAGATCAATGCAAGCAGTAAACCAAGGGGGAGATTGTTAGGACCTAAAATTGATGGTTTATGCTTGGCATTTATTCACTTAAATCATATTTTAGAGGCTGTTTGTGGTTTTCGGTTGGGGACCAAAAACCCCTTGGTTTTTGGTTGTGAAGGACCGAAATCCCTTGGGATTTTGGTTGGGATTTAGGCTGTTTTCGATGGGCCTCTCATCCGATGGGCTTAGGGTTTGCTTAGGTCATACGTAGGTATATAAGGCTATGTTAGCCGTCATTTACCGAGTTGGTTGCCTTGGAACTTGTGCTAATCTAGATAGAGAAATTCTTGTGTTCAAGCAATCAAGAATCTTATGTACCTGACCTTAGATTAATCAAAAGGTGTGCATTGAAGTTTTAATCTCCTTATTGTTCTTATTGTTTTTATTTGATAACTTGTTTGGAATTCCGCACCATTCAAGTTGTGATTGATACCAAGTTGATCTTTGTGATTGTTTGGGACTTACAATGATGGAAGTTTAGATGCATGAATCCTAGAAGATGGACATTTTGAATTAATAAGAACTTAGCTTTTGGTGTTTGCACTATGGTTTGTTGATACAGATTTGTAACACCCAAAAGGTTGAATCTGGATTTTGTTGGTTGAAATTACGAAACCATAATCTACATTTTGAATATATATTGTAAACCATAGTGTTTGTGTAAATAAATTTTGGGGTGCTACAATACACTTCCATTATATGTATGAATACACTTGAGCTTCTCCCTAGTTTTTTCAACTAAGACATGAAATTGCTTAAACACAACTAATACTTGATCATTAGTTTTTAATGTTAACCATACCTTCATGATATTTGGATGTGTCATATATAACTTTTTGGATCTCATACCTCTTGCCATGATCGAAGAACCACGAGTGAGTTTCCATAATCCGTTACCAAAATTTTTGTAGTATCCATCATCATTAAGTAAGCCAACAAATATCAAATTCAGTTTAATATTTGGAACATATTTTGCATTGTGTAAAACCAACTCCATCTTGGTATCAAACTTCAAACAAACACCCATGATGTCAACAATGTTTGATAACATTATTACCCATGCCAACATTCCTAAATTTACCTCTAGTGTAAGATGAATAAAAATTACTTTCGTGCTCTCATGTCACATATAGCACCACTATCAACAACACAACTTATATAATCATGTCCTAGGTTGATCATGATAACATGCTTCCCTCTATTACTCAGACCTCTACTTAGACTTATCCCTGATTTTTTATGACCAAGACATCTGATTATGAAGAGGAACCATGTGACTTTATTCTCATATATTCATTTGAGAAAATACCTTTAGCCAATTTAATGGTGATGACACCATATGGTACAAAGTTGGACAATAATGTCCTGAAAGTCTCCCAATAATTTGGTAAAGTGTTAAGGAGCTATAAACGTTATTCTCATCGTCAAACTTGATACCCATTTCTATAAGTTGAATGATAATTCCCTTAAAGGAATTCAAATGATAACTAATAGTAGTCTCGTCATTGTACTTCAAGCTCATCATTTGTTTAATCAAGAACAATTTATTTTTATCTGTCTATTGAGCATATAATTGTTTAACCTTACTCCATAAAGTAAGAACATAAGTCTCCTTGCAAATATGGTTCAAAACGTTATCATCAACCCATTGTCGAATATACTTACAAACCGTTTTATGCAAAATATTCCACTTTACATCTGTTTTATTCTCAGGTTAATCAGTAGTACATATAGGCAATCAATAATCCTTCATATAAATAAGGTCTTCCAACTTTCCTTTCCAAACATGATAATTAAAACCATTTAAATTAATCACCCTACTTGTATTAGTTTCCATTATTTAAACAAGTCAAACCTAGTAAAACTAACCAATATTTCTAATAGACTAATACCATTCTGATGGGAAAAACTACCATAAATGGAAAGCTAAAAATGTGGAATTAACCTTCATTTGGCCTAACTTTCCAATTTATATGAACCCTAAGCACGCGAACAAACAGAGTGTTCTAATTTGAACCCAAAACAAAAAATAAGCAATCACAAAAAAACAAAAACAAAAAAATTAGCATGGAAACCACTCAAACCAAGAGAAAAAGCCTTTGGACCACTAAGGCCACTTAAAATCCACTACCACCGATAATATAGCAATACAGAGTCTTTTATATATATATATATATATATATATATATATATATATATATATATATATATATATATATATATATATATACTAGAGACATAGAATAGCCATATATTTGGAATAGAATCAAATTAATTATAAGGAATCAAAACAAGCAGATGTGATAAAAGTATCACCCGAACATCAGCTATTGTTCAACATCGGATTTCCTAACATACGAACCTCCAAAACATAACACAACCATTGAAAACGTTGACCCAAATGCTTTTATGCCACTATCCAGAAATCAAGACATTCCAATGAGATTTAGACATGAAGAAAACCAAAGCTAAGTTATTTAAAAGTATGGGACTATCTGGTTGAAGCAAAATTGTATAATCCTAAATCGCAAAAAATTTGACATGAAAACACATATGTTGATTCTTCATTGAGTATCCTGAAAGATCTAAAGGTTACAAATTTAATAAGTTCTCAAACATCATTCTTTTCCCTATAATTGAGTTCATAAATTGTGATCAATCAACTAACTATAACAAAGCTCCTCACAGATGATGATGATGATGATGATGATGATGATGATGATGATGATGATGATGATGATGGGGCGGAAGCTCCCCCATCCCCACCACAGCCCCCTTCCCAATAGTATCCTCAATTTCCACCCGACTTCTTTAGCCAAAATCATTATGTCTTCTTTCCTCTTTTTTTCAAAATGAGATCTTTGACTTTTGTTAACTTCTTTTTGGCCCACGATCATCGTTTATCCTACAAACACTATCCAAAATCCAACTCGTCACCCAGGTCCAAAATAATCCTCCATGGCCCAACTTCACCATTTTAGTTTCCGAAAAATGCTTCTTATCACTCCCGATCGAATCCTGCTCCATACTAGTCTTCTAAATACCTGCAATAAACACAAAAGACTATAAAGTATCCTGATTAGTAAGACCAAAAAATAAATAAAATTTGCTAAATAAATTAAGAAATAACAAAAGCGAAGTATCAGCCACTTAAAATCCATTACCACCAATAATATAGCAATATAAAGTCTTTTCTAGATATATACTAGAGACATGCAATAACCATATATTTGGAACAAAAGCACGTCATAAAAGTATCACCCGATCAAAACAAGCAAATTAATATCATAAAAGTATCACACGAACATCAGCTACTATTCAGCAACGGATATCCCAACACACGAACCTCCAAAACACAACACAACCACTGAAAACATTGAAACAAATGCTTTGATGCAACTGTCCAGAAATCAAGACATTCTGATCATTGAATACCCGAAACGAGACTATTTTTTGCTGCTATATAGATAAAATCGGGAAAAACGAAAAACTTTGTTCTCTCTGTTTTCTCTCAGACTCTCACGGTGGCTGTAAAGGACGATTATTCTATTAGAATAATATTCTATTAGAATAGATAAGGACGATTATTCCAGTAGAATATATAAGGAGATGATTTCGTTGTTATCTCTTTAGTTTTATCTTCTAGTTGTTTTATCTTCTAGTTTGTTAGTTAGTTTGTTATCCCTACTACTATTTATTTGCCCCTGTAATCGTTCATCATAATCAATGAAAGATCTACGTTTGATATTAGATTTCTACATGGTATCAGAGCAGGATCTTAAGAACCGCCGCTCGTAAACTTAACATGGCCGGAGATAAGCCTGAAAAAACCGGCGGCAGTGGCAAGAATGACGCCATTGACGCCAACTCACCATACTACATCCACCCCTCTGATCTACCCAAACAGATGCACGTAAACGAAACCCTAACCGACGGAAACTACAGCGACTGGGCCAAGGAGATGACGAATTTTTTATTCGCGAAGAACAAGATGGGGTTTGTGGATGGAATGATTCCCAAGCCCGAGAAGACGGCCGAGAATTACATGCAGTGGATGCGTTGTGACGCCATGATCATAGGGTGGCTCACGACTGCAATGGATAAAGACATCAGGGGGAGCGTGAAATACGCCAACACTTCCTCTGAAATATGGGACGATCTGAAGGAAAGGTTCGGGAAAGAAAGTGCTCCTCGAGCCTACGAATTAAAACAATCCCTCTCGGTTACTCACCAAGATGGCTCATCTGTTTCAGCATATTATACCAAACTTCGTGGTATCTGGGATGAGATACAATCTGTCTTACCAGTTCCACAATGTACCTGTGGAAATTGTTCTTGCAACATCAGAAAGAGGCTGTCTGAATTCAAAGAGAAGGAGTGATTATACGAGTTCTTGATGGGGCTTGATGGAGATTTCTCCATAATACGAACCCATGTCCTGTCTATCAAACCAATACCTATCCTTGGAGAAGCCTTTCGTCTTGCTTCTAAAGAGGAACAACAAAGGCAGATCACAATGGCTAAGAGGGCACAAGTGGAGCCGGCTGCATTCAAAACCCAAGGATCGCGCGAAGGATCCTTTAATTCACAACGAAACAACAAAGGTCCTTCAAAGGATCCCAAGCAAAATACAGGGGAGGAGATTGATCACTGCAACCACTGTGGGAAAGATGGTCACAAGCGAGAGGGATGCTTCAAGTTAATTGGCTACCCTGAATGGTGGCCAGGAAAGGCAAAAGTCGAGAAAGTGAAACCAAAATCTGCCCACATCGAATCCGAGCTCGGTTTAGCCGGCCTAACCGATGCCCAGTACCAAGCACTCATGAAGCATTTCAACATCAATGAACAGAAAATTGAAGGTGATCACGTTCGTAAGGCTAACATAGCTGGTAAGCATAATAAAAATGATGACTGGGTCATGGATTCAGGCTCGACCGAGCATATTGTCCATAAATTTGAGTCCCTTGAAAACGGTGCTCGAACCACACAAGAAGCACCTGTTATGATACCAAATGGTGACAACATACCGGTGGTAGCAAAAGGGGATTGCACCCTCAGTGGTGGGAATAAAATCAATGAAGTTCTATACATTCCCAATTTCAATTGTAATTTACTTTCCGTTAGTAGATTATCAAAGGAATTGCAATGTGTAGTAAGTTTTTTTCCGGACTTTTGTGTAATGCAGGGCTTATAGTCGAAGAAGTTGATTGGCACGGGTGAATGCATTAGTGGTCTATATCAGATGGGTATGGCAACTCAAGAAAGGAAGGCTATGGCAACTAAGGTCGACGCTAGAGTTTGGCATTCAAGACTAGGTCACGCTTCCGATTCCAAGTTATCGAATATAGATTTTTTTAAGAATGTTTTCTTTAATTTTAAAGACGATGTGTGTGATTCATGTGTTAAAGCTAAACACACACGAACTCCTTTTCCTAAGAGCTTTATTAAGACTAATGAATGTTTCGATTTAATTCATTGTGACATTTGGGGTAAATATCGTAAACCATCAACAACTCATGCCAGTTTTTTTCTAACCATTGTGGACGATTTTAGTAGGGCCATTTGGGTCTTTCTTATCAAACATAAAAGTGAAGCAAGTGATTGTTTGATAAGTTTTCACAATATGGTCAAAACTCAATTTTCAAAGCAAATCAAACGGGTTAGAAGTGACAATGGAGGCGAGTTCACTTCTAATCGCATGAAGGAGTTCTATGCTCGTGAGGGCATCTTACTGGAAACCACTTGCCCTCACACACCCCAACAAAACGGGGTGGTCGAACGTAAACACCGACATCTCCTCGAAACCGCTCGGGCCCTCATGTTTCATGCAAACATCCCGAAGCGTTTTTGGGGAGAATGTATAGAGACTGCAGCCTACATTATTAATCGCCTCCCGTCCAAAGTCATCAAAAATCAAACGCCATATGAAATCGTGTTTGGACAGAAACCAGATTATGAGCACATGAGAACCTTGGGTTGTTTGGCCTATTACAGCAGTATAGAGACAGGAGGTGATAAGTTTGAGTTTAGAGGGAGACCAGGGGTATTTATGGGATATCCACAGGGAACCAAGGGCTTTAAAATCCTTGACATTGAACATGGGAGAATGGCGATCTCTCGTGACGTTAAATTCGCTGAAACCAATTTTCCATTTGCACAGCTCAAGCCGAAAAACATAACGCCTGACACTTTTGAGACATCAAATTGGCAAGAAGATGATTGGGTTAAACAAGTTGAAGCCGAAAATAATGAAGGGAATGCAATGGTTCACTCAGATTCTCAAGCCGAATCCACTGAACCCACCCCTCTGCTTATTCCAGTAGAATCTAGTGATGAAACACAAGTAGCGATTGAAACTGAAACTCAACATCTTCATGATGAACATCAAGCCCCAAGGGCCACAAGAACTAGAATCCCATCATCTCGGCTGAAAGACTTTGAAGTCACGTTGCCACCCTCCATCGACCATGCAAAACCCGTGCCCGATCGAACATCTTCTACGGTACACCCTTTTTCAAATTATGTTTCTTACGATAAATTTTCAGCTTCTCATCAAGTTTTTTTAGCAGCCATTACATCAATCAATGAGCCCAAATCTTTCAAAGAAGCTATGCAGGATGAAAATTGGCGACTTGCCATGCAACGTGAAATTAAAGCACTTGAAGAAAATGAGACATGGACGTTGGAAACCCTGCCGGAAGGGAAACATGCCATCGATTCGAAATGGGTCTACAAAATTAAATACAAACCTAATGGATAAATCGAAAGGTACAAGGCTCGCCTTGTTGCAAGAGGTTTTACACAAATTGAAGGCGTCGACTATCATGACACGTTTGCTCCGGTTGCGAAACTAGTGATAATTCGAACTCTCATCACCATTGCGGTCAAAAGAAATTGGTTGTTGCACCAACTGAATGTTAACAATGCGTTCCGCCATGGCGATTTGAAAGAGGAGGTTTATATGAAAGTCCCACAAGGTTTTTTCAAACGAAGGGAATGCTAAAGTATGTCGCCTCAGAAAATCTTTGTACGGGTTGAAACAAGCCTCCCGCACCTGGTATCAAAAATTTACGGTCTCCTTGCTGGAGATTGGGTTCAAACAATCCCATGCTGATCACTCTCTTTTCACATACAAAGAAAAAGACAAGTTTGTTGCCATTTTGATTTATGTCGATGATGTGGTTATCACTGGTAATCACGAGGACATGATTAAAAGAACCAAGGACCACTTAAACGTTAACTTCAGCATCAAAGACCTTGGCCCTCTGAAGTATTTTTTGGGCATAGAGGTTGCTCGTACTGAAGATGGGATGGTCCTAAGTCAACACAAATACTCCATGGATATTTTGTCCGATTGTGGTCAACTTGGGTGTCGCCCTAGTGCTTTTCCCATGGAGCAAAACTTGAAACTTGGTCAGTGTCATGAAAGCCACAAAGCTGATGCGTCCCTTTACCGACGTCTCATCGGGAGGTTATTATACCTTCAGGCCACACGCCCTGACATTGCTTATGTCGTAAATGTCCTTAGCCAATTCGTTTCTGATCCTAGGACAGATCACATGAATGTTGTTCTTCGTGTGCTTCGATACCTAAAGTCCACTCTTGGTCAAGGCATTTTCATACCTAAAACTGGTGGCCTTAATCTTGTCGCTTACTGTGATGCTGATTGGTTGGGGTGCCCTTATACAAGACGTTCAAGAACCGGTTATTTGCTACTTTTGGGAGGTTCTCCCGTGTCCTGGAAGACAAAGAAACAGTCTGTGGTTTCACGTTCATCAGCAGAGGCTGAATATCGAGCCATGGCTACGACAGTTAGCGAGGTACTTTGGATGCGCTGGCTACTCAAGGATCTTACAGTCAACCTAGAAGATGCTACGCCTCTTTATTGCGACAATCAGGCCGCACGACACATTGCAAACAATCTGGTCTTTCATGAACGGACTAAACACGTTGAGATGGACTGTTTTTTTGTTCGAGAGCGGGTTGAATCTCACAAGGTCTTGCCCCTTCATGTGACCAGCAATCAACAAATTGCAGATCTCCTCGCTAAACCTTTGGGAGCTCAACCCCTTCGTGACTTACTTGGCAAGCTGGGTGTTCGTAACCTCCACACTCCTGCTTGAGGGGGAGTAAAGGACGATTATTCTATTAGAATAATATTCTATTTGAATAGATAAGGACGATTATTCCAGTAGAATAGATAAGGAGATGATTTCGTTGTTATCTCTTTAGTTTTATCTTCTAGTTGTTTTATCTTCTAGTTTGTTAGTTAGTTTGTTATCCCTATTACTATTTATTTGCCCCTGTAATCGTTCATCATCATCAATGAAAGATCTACGTTTGATGACATCCTAAGATCTCTACAACTCTAAATAAATACAAAGTAATTAAATATTGTATTTGAGTCTAATTACGAGCTTTTCTTCATGGACCAAAAACAACGAAAAACCAAACAAGGTTATTATCTTTAAACGAGAAAAATCAGAAGTTCGTTATCTTATATAGAAAAAATTAATGTTTTTGTTAGCTTATTCAATTTTATTTGGAAATTTTATCTTTTTAGTATAGTTAAAATACAAGCTTGGTTACCGAATTATGCAATCAATCTTTAAAAAATTAATGATAAAGTTGATCACGAATAAATGTAATAAAACAAATTATAAGAAAACAAAAACCTACGTAAGGGTATTCTCATACACTTCTATATTTGCGTATTATATGTATATATTATATTCATGCCTACTTTAAGCCTTCTAATAGAGATACTATGTTTGATTCCAAAGGAAGATAAAAGACCGTGGTTGTTGTTGATACTATGTTGCTGCAACAAGGACATCTACATTGGAATCATCGATAGCCTTGGACAGCCATGCTCTCTAGCGAAATATCCAATAGCTGCAAACTCACAAGATTTCCTACTTCTTTCAATTAATCATTAACTCACCTGATCGATTTTCTGAATCTTTAAAAAATAAATTATTTTGAAGAAATGACAAAAAGGATTGATGTCCCCATAGAATTTAACAGCTTATCGTGAGTATCAACCATAAACCCTTTGAAAATGTAGTATATATATCTTCCATGCTCATATGCTATGGAGACACCATTCAACACTTGGATCCAATACACAAATTAGCAGATATGAGTGTCACATACAATGGAACCTTCCCTTCAAACTTGATACCCGGTGATGCGAGTCCTGAATGGTTGAACAAGGGTGACAATGCGTGGCAGCTTATCGCAGCTACTCTTGTGGGCATGCAGAGTGTCCCAGGACTTATAATCCTGTACGGTGGAGCAGTCAAGAAGAAATGGGCTGTTAACTCGGCTTTTATGGCTCTCTATGCTTTCGCAATGGTTCTCGTTTGTTGGGTTTTATGGGGTTATAGGCTGTCTTTCGGGGATCAACTCATTCCTATATGGGGAAAAGTTAATGCTTCGGTGGGGCAGAAGTACCTTCTTGAGAGAGCCTTTCTTGGATTGTTTCCAAACGCCACTATGGTGTTTTTTCAGTTTGTTTTCGCCGCCATCACTTTGATTCTGATCGCCGGAGCAGTTTTGGGGCGGATGAACTTTTATGCGTGGATGTTGTTTGTTCCACTTTGGCTAACCTTTTCTTACACCGTTGGTGCTTTTACCATTTGGTCTACCACTGGTTGGCTAGCTACAATGGGAATCATCGACTATTCCGGTGGCTATGTCATCCATCTTTCTTCAGGAGTTGCTGGTTTCACTGCCGCTTACTGGGTAATCAAAAGAAACTCGTTTTACGTTTTCTAATTTAGTGATACGATAACCTCACACTTTTTTTCTTATTTGGGCTCAGGTTGGTCCAAGATTGACCAAGGATAGGGAACGATTCCCACCAAACAACATTATCCTTATGTTAGCTGGAGCTGGACTCTTATGGATGGGCTGGACCGGTTTCAATGGTGGTGACCCTTATGCAGCCAGTGCAGATGCTTCCTTAGCCGTCTTGAACACCCACGTGTGTGCTGCCACAAGTCTATTGACTTGGCTCATCCTAGATGTAGCTTTCTTCAAGAAAGCTTCCGTCATTGGTGCGGTTCAAGGCATGATCACTGGCCTAGTTTGCATCACTCCGGCAGCAGGTACTTCTAGTTAGCAAGAAAAACTTTTATACATATTTTTTTCCTACAACAAACGGAATTTCATTAAATATTTAGCAAATGGAACTAATACGTATTATATTTGTTAGATCGACTCACTAAACAGTCACAATAGAATCTATAACTGTTAGACTCCTTGAAGACAAACATCATTCCGAAATCTCCAAATGATCCACGGCTATGTCAAACACCGTTTTTAGATTTGTTATTTTACTTTATTTGGTTTATATTTTCAGGTGTGGTACAAGGTTACTCGGCTATAATAATGGGAATGTTATCTGGCTCGATCCCTTGGTTCACCATGATGGTGGTCCACAAGAAATCCGAGCTGTTACAGAAAGTCGACGACACAATGGCGGTGCTACACACTCATGCAATAGCCGGAACCTTAGGCGGCCTCCTCACCGGCCTATTCTCGGAGCCACATTTGTGCTATTTATTCTACGGAGTTGAAAATAAATACATGGGTTTTTTACCAGGTTTGCGCCATGGGACCAAACAAAGCGTCCATTATGGAGTTAGACAGATGGGTGTCCAAATACTTGGAATATTATTCGTGATCGTGGTTAATATCGTGATGACAAGTTTAGTGTGTTTATTTGTGCAATTAATCGTGCCATTGAGGATGTCAGATGAGGATATGGAAATTGGAGACGAGGCTGCTCATGGGGAAGAGGCGTATGCAATCTGGGGCCAAGGAGAAAGGCTCGAGAATTCGAGGTACTCAAATTATAATGATATTGAAGTCCCAAGCAAGGCTGGTGGGGGTTCAGTTGAGTTGACATGAAAAAGCTCCAAATAGCTATGTATCGTTAGGTTTGAACGGCTCATAAATTTCAAGTTTAATGGTCAAATAAAAACCCCCATGAATGTGATTTTGTTACTCATTTAAACAAAATAAACGGGAAATCAATAAAAACCATGTTAGTATGGCCTTTGTAGTTCTAGAGATTATGCTTACCGACTGACTTTTAAAATAAATATTTATTCCATTGTTATAGATTAAATTGCAGAAATTCTCATTTTGTTATTTGGTGGTCCTAATATGGTTTCAAAATTTTGCCCATTAGTCATTTCGTCTAACTTTGGTAATAACTAAATGCTAAATGCATGTAAAAGGATATTTTAACCCTATTTTTATTTTCTATTTTACCCACTTAATTAATTTGTTGTTTTCTTCCTCCTTTCCCACCTCCCATCACTTTATCAAACAAATCATCATTCAGTAGCCCTCACATTAGAGGTGTGTATGGGTCGGTTTGGGTTTGGGTTTGGGTCTGGGTCGGTTTTGACCTAAAACCGAACCCAAAACCGATAACATTGGTTTTCAAAAAACCGAAACCCAAAACGTTCGGTTCGATGTATCGGTTCTCGGTTTTAATGGTTCGGTTTCGGGTTTAAACTCATTAAAACCGAAACCTTCGTGGTGCTTGAAAAGGATGAGTTATCACTTATATAAGGGATTAGATTGGCGATAGTTTCATCTTTTGAGCGATCTAGGACAAGAACAAACTGCTGGAAAAGAAGGGATGAGAACAAATTGGTGGAAAAACATACCAGCTTTAACCGATCGACCAAACTGTTATATACGTTTGTATTTTGCACATTTAACATATATCTATATAGTATGTGCAGAAAAACGTATATTTTTTATAAATGTGGTTCGGTTCGGTTTTGCTCGGTTTTTGACATTGCCAAAACCGAAACCAAACCGAATTTTTCGGTTTTTGAAAATAATGAAACCAAACCATCGGTTTTTTTCGGTTTCGGCTTTTTGGTCTCGGTTTTTGGTTCCGTTTTGCTCACCCCTGCCTCACACCACCTCTTCTTCCCCTTTTGGTATTACCACCGTTGTTCTTCTCCTGCAATCTTACTCATGAAATTAGGGATGTAACATGTTTCGGAACCGGACCGGAACCGGAATTACCGATAACCAAATAAGCAATAAATCGAGGACCGGAACAGAACTGAACTCCCCTTATTCGGTTCTAACCGGTTTCGGTTTCGTTTCGGTTTTTTAGTCTCAATGCTCGTCCTTAGTCTTGGAACCGCATCAGAACCGAAATAACCGTTAACTGAATAAGCAATAAATCAAGGACCGAAATCGGACCGATCTTCCTTATCTAGTTTCGGTTTGATTTTTCGGTCCAAATACTCACCCCTACGTGAAATCACCTCCACTGTAATCGAAGACCTAATGCTCTCTTGTGTTCCCCTCCCCCAAATCGTCTTCTCAAGTGAACAACTTCGCCCCTATAAACCTCCCTAGATCTCTCCTTTTCCCCCATAATTTCCCACCCAAACGAGATTAACAAGAGAGTGCCTAGGGTATATAGTTTATTGAAAGATATGAAGAGGTAGTTGCACTATTTTCCACTCGAATCTTGTAAATTATGACGCAATTCCAAGGATGTAGTCCTCTTAAGGGGTGAGAAATTGCAAGAACTACATTTGTAGATGTAATTGTAATTGTATTTCAAAATCGATGTTAAAATAGTGAACTCACCCATATGGGTAATTTGGTCATTTTGGATAAAACTTATCTAGTTTCAGTATTTTATGGTATAAATGTGTTATCATATGTGTTTGGACCATGGTTATTGAGTTTGGCAACTTGAACTTAAAAAAATGAAGGAATTGAAAATTTTGATTCTAACATGAGGTTTTTACGAAAATTATGTGACGCATCCATTTAGTGACACATTGTGTTCCTGAAGTAGGTTGCCTAATTAAGGAGAAAATTGTAAAGTAGATTGCAACATTTATTCACGTGACATGTAAACTTAAAATACGCAATCAGAAGTCGATAATAATGCAGCGTGTTTAAGAGGAAAATGTGATGCGTCTTGTGGTGTAAGGGATTACATGTCCAAGGGTAAAAGGCTACACCTTTAATGGTCAAGAAATGATGGTGAAGAGGATCCGTGAGGTACGCGATGCGTCACCGCATCAAACACGTCACGTTCTTGTACAAATTAGACAAATGTTCGATTTTTAAGTTGTTTGGATGGGAAGATAATGGGTGGACCGATGGATCACTATCTAACCTGGCAAAAATGAGAAATAGTAGGGAATTTCATGCCCATAATCAGTTCATTTCCTCTATATAAGTTTTCTAGCAATATGTGTGCGTTCTTTGGAAACTAGTTTGTGTGTGGTAAATTCTTGAAGAATCAAAGTGTTCTTCAAAGGAAATCAAGTGCAAGCTTGTTATCTCAAGGTAATCACTCAACTTCTAGATTTGATTTTAGTTAGTTCCATCATATGTATGAACTATATGGTGAGTTTATGTAATGCCGTAATACTTTTGGTAAGTAAATTTGAGTTAATTTTAGTATAAATAAGATTAGCTAGGTCGTTAAATGAGTTAGGATGGTTAGAAGTCCATTTGGAAGAGTTTAAACCTTTAAAAATGTCAAAAGAGGTCACACGGGTCGTGTTGGAGTTACACGGGTCGTGTAAGAGACATTTGTGATTGTTTTGAGCATGCAGAAACTTACACGGGTCGTGTAAGTTAAACACGGGTCGTGTTTTTATCACCAAAGCCATTCAGTATGTTACACGGGTCATGTCTGGTTAACACGGGTCGTGCTGTGCATGACAAACTCATTTTAAAGCAGTCCGTAAGTTACACGGGCCGTGTTACGCACAGACCCACTTTTTAAAGTCGGGATTCTTTCATTTTTGAGAAAAAGCTACTTCGTTCAAACACTCTCTAAACCCTAGAAACTTAAATCTAAGTCTCCAAAGTCGAAATTAAAACCTATTATTCATGAATTGAAGCTAGGATTTGATTCCTTGCGGTTAAAAGGTAACCTCTTATGTGCTAGCTTCAGATTTCGTTGTACACCAGGTGGATACAGAGGAGAGAAAAGTTGATAGATACTTGTGGGGTTTGAGAACCCAGATACGGGAGTTTTTACAGAACTCGAATTTTATCACTTATCAGCAGATAGTTGAGGCAGCCAACTCCCTAGAAAAAGAACTGCGAAGACAAGAGGATGAGAAAAAGGTGGATAGAGATAGTGGAGGTCAGAAAAGAAAATGGGAAGGCAAGTCAGGAGGTAGTTCTCAAAAACAGCTGGTTCCAAATTTTCAGCCTCGAAGTGATTTGAGGAAGATTGAGGGGGGTGGTGTGAAAGATGTTGCCGAAAACATGCTGGAGACTGTGAAAAGAGTACCCTGTCCCTTATATGTTATCAGTGCGGAAAGACAGGGCATATGGCTCAAGATTGTTTAGAGAAAAGTCGCATATGTTTCAACTTTGGAGAAGCGATCATATCCGCCCGGATTGCCCAAAGCCATGGACTGATACACGCCGCGAGACCACGAGAGCGGGACGAGGTGATAGTCGAGGTGATAGACGAGACAGAGGCGGCGTAAATGTTAGAAGTCGAGCTTTTCAGATGACAGTAGAGGAGGCCCGGGAGCGACCGGATGTGATTACAGGTATCTTTAGCCTAAATTATCTTCGAGCTCGTATGGTATTTGAAACTGGTGCCTCGATCTCTTTTATATCTGTACCTTTTGCATCTCGAATTCATGTTCCGATAACTGAGATGAATGAGAGTTTGATAGTCGATATTGCTGATGGGAGGGATGTTATAGTAAATAGCCATTATAAAAATTGTCGACTTGAAATCAATGGGATTTCATTCCTTATTGATTTGAAGCCGATGACTACTCGTGTGTTTGATGTAATAGTAGGAATGGACTGGCTAGATGATAATAGAGCAAATATGGATTGTCACGGAAAGATTATTTCTATGAGAACTCCGAGGGGTCCTGAATGTTAATACGAGGCGAGCGTCGTTTTCAACATATTCCGGTAGTATCTTTCACGAGAGCTCGTAGGTATACCGAAAGAGGTGCCCTTTTATTTATGGCGCATATTACTCATATTGAGTCCGAACATTCCACTGTGAAAGATGTTGAAGTAGTAAAAGATTTTGCTGATGTTTTTCCTGACGATCTTCCCGGCTTACCGCCAAATAATCAATTAGAGTTTGTTATTGATTTAGTTCCGGGAGCGAAACCGATAGCTCGAGCACCTTATCCGTTGGCGCCGTCAGAAATGGAGGAGTTAAAGAAACAACTACAAGAGCTTTTAGATCGTGGTTTTATTCATCCGAGTTCATCTCCGTGGGGTGCTCCGATATTGTTCGTTTGAAAGAAAGATGGTTCTATGCGCATGTGTATAGACTATCGTGAGTTAAACAAGATTACCGTGAAGAATCGTTATCCCCTACCAAGAATTGATGATCTGTTCGATTAATTGGAAGGAGCGGTATATTTTTCGAAGATTGATTTGAGGTCGGGATATCATCAATTAAGAATAAGAGAATCTGACGTCCCGAAAACAGCATTTCGCACCCGATATGGTCACTACGAATTTTTGGTAATGTCGTTCGGTCTGACAAATGCCCCGGCGTCCTTTATGGACTTGATGAACCGATCTTGTCATCCCTTTTTGGATAAGTTTGTAATAGTGTTCATTGATGACATTTTGATTTATTCCAAGAGTTGGAGTGAGCACAAACAACACTTGAGATTAATCCTTGATCTTCTTCGCAAAGAGAAGTTGTACGCAAAATTTTGAAAGTGCGAGTTTTGGTTGCAAGAGATTCAATTTCTTGGTCATGTGATAAACCGAGAAGGCGTCAAAGTAGATCCTGCCAAGATACAAGCGGTTATGAGTTGGGCACCACCCAAGAGTCCGACTGAGGTTCGGAGCTTCTTGGGATTAGCCGGATACTATAGACGATTTGTTGAGAAATTTTTGAGCATTGCATTACCTCTAACGAAGCTAACCAGAAAGACAGAGAAATTTATCTGGACCGAAGCACAACAAGAAGCCTTTGAGAGATTGAGGCGTGCATTATGTGAAGCCCCGGTATTGGCACTGCCTCAAGGTGGAGAAGACTTTGTTCTTTTTACCGATGCTTCACAAATTGGTCTTGGATGTGTACTAATGCAGAGGGGGCGAGTGATTGCGTATGCATATCGACAATTGAAGTCTCATGAGAAAGCGTATCCTGTGCATGATCTGGAGTTAGCCTACTAGTACAAAATCGCATATTGGTCACACCAAAAAAATGTGACCATATGCGTTTGGTGACAATTTTTTTTCCAGTGAAAGTGTTGTCATAGGCTTTGCGATATTAGGTGTCATATGGTCACTTTATAATATTGTGTCCGTATGCCATGAAAAAATGTGGCGGTATCATAAAAGTGTGGCCATTGAGTCGAGAAATTTGTTCCAAAATCACTCACTTTTTCCAAGATTGTGGCGTTAAAGCGTAAGTAGACACACAATTTCAATATTGTAATGATTGTATATAATGAATGGTGACATACAAGTACATTCAATGAAGCGTTATACTAGTAATTTGTCACACAATTAGAAGATTGTTAAGGCTATTGGGTTATGTTTGGTGACAATTATTTACCATGAACATGACCATGTTTACTAAATGGTGACATGTATGTAATTTCAAAAGTGAGAATTTGGTAGCATCTAGTCATACACACAATATATCTAATGTGACCAATACTAGTTTATAGAGACACACAATGTCAATATTATAGTAACTGTATATAATGAATGGTGACATACATGTACATTCAATGAAGCGTTATACTAGTAATTTGTCACACAATTAAAAGATTGTTATGACTATTGGATATGTTTGCAGACAATTATTTAGCATGAACATGACCATGTTTACTAAATGGTGACATGTATGTAATTTCAAAAGTGACAATTTGGTAGCATCTAGTCATACACACAATAAATCTAATGTGACAAAATACTAGTTTATAGAGACACACAATGTCAATATTGTAGTGACTATATATAATGAATGGTGACATACATGTACGTTCAATGAAGCATTATACTAGTAATTTGTCACACAATTAGAAGATTGTTAAGACTATGGGGTATGTTTGCAGACAATTAATTACGATGAACATGACCATGTTTACTAAATGGTGACATGCATGTAATTTCAAAAGTGACAATTTGGTAGCATCTAGTCATACAGACAATATATTTAATGTGACCAATAGTAGTTTATAGAGACACACTATTTCAATATTGTAATGACTGTATATAATTAATGGTGACATACATGTACATTCAATGAAGCATTATACTAGTAATTTGTCACACAATTAGAAGATTGTTAAGACTATTGGGTATATTTGCAGACAATTAATTACAATGGACATGACCATGTTTACTAAATGGTGATATTTATGTAATTTAAAAAGTGACAATTTGAAAGCATCTAGTCATACAGACAATATATTTAATGTGACCAATAGTAGTTTATAGAGACATGCATATATACAATACAACTAAAAGTAACCATAAACCAAAAGGTAAGGATAATAAAAAAATAAAATGATATTATAAATAACTCAAATGACATTATGTACATTAGATACCCAAATAAAGTAGGTAAACATAAACCAAAAGGCAAAATACAAAAAACTACTCTTTCATGTTGAGGGAACGGTTCTGTGTTCTCTTGGCAAGCAACTCATTGGGTATATAATTCTTGCGCTTCTATGAGGTTTGAAGTACATTATCTTGATCTAATTTTACACCTGATTTGCCATCTTTTCTGACAACAGACTTGGCAACTGGTTTTCTTGAGCTGGTTTGTCACCTATTTTGCCAACTTCTTTGACAACAGACTTCAAAACCGATGTCAAGAGCAAGCACCACGCGGTTCGGTTCGATATTTTACTATAACAAACAAAAAATCATAGAGTGTAATAAGTGTTGTGAGACGTAACTAATGCAACTTGAGAAATAATAAACCATAATTGTTCCCATAATTCTTCTCCTAGCTGAAAAAATAAAAAAGTTAAAACATGATTGCATTTATTTATTAAAACTATAACCATAATCCAAATGACAAAAATACCCAAACCTTTTCATGGACTTCTTCCATGTAAAGGCTACCATTAGGAAGTAGAGGGGCAAAAGCTTTCAAATTTCGTACACCAACTTTACTATCTGTTGAGCTGTCATATATGCATAATTACACACACGACATGTCACTGGAGTCGTGCCATCCGGAAACTCCAATGGTAATTCCGCCATTATATCAAAAAGATTAAAAATTATTATCTGGAATTAAATAATGTGTTGAAAATTAAAATCAAGATAATTTACTTACCTTCCCTGTTATGGCAACAGTCTGTGTACTATGTACTGAGAAGGAATAGGAAAAGCAAATGATAGTCCATGAAAAGATTAACAAAGATTGAGGGTGTGAATGTAAAATAAAATAATAAAAAGAAATTATAAAATTTGGATTAAAGAATAATCAAAACGTGCAACCAACCCAAGAATTAAACCAAGACCTCTCACTGTCACAGAAATTCATCAATTCGGATATAAATAATTGAAAAAAGCATGACAATAATTTGGTCAATTAACAGAGCAAGATAACAAATACTCACCTATCTCGTTTTCTTTATTTAATTCAAAAAGTAGCTGAAGACAAATACAAATGCCTAAAATGGGAGATCATTGTTGATGCAAGTGCAAAGTGCTTCAGCCATCCTAAAACAGTCAAAATGAAATGATGACAACTGATTTTTGTTCCTTTTCATTCTACACAAGAATGTATATATTGCAAATGTGAAGTAAAAGTTACTCGTTGTGGTTTAAGACGTTCATCATTGCAGTAAATGCTCCAACTCCAGGTAGAATGAGGCGCTTTGCGTTCAGAATGTCCTCTGGTGTTTGAAAACATTTCAGGAATTTCATCGAATACTTAGTGTGTATGTAAAATTAGAGATAAAATGACAAAGAAAGTTAAGAAACTATGTACCTCTTCTTTAAATATTGTTGCAAATGAACCCGAACTAAAATCCTTTATAGCAACTTCTGTGGTCTTGGATCTACTTGTCAAGTCAATTTCTGGTGACAAAACAAATCTAAACAATAGACACGGATTGTATGTTAATATAGAAATAGACATCGTTTTTACTTAAATGACTTAATAGGGACATGACTTAATCTGGTAAGTTATTATATAGTATCGAAAGATCATACCTAGACATAGGAGGGCAATAGTGGTTGCACAAGGTGTCAATATTCCAAAGAGAACCCCCTGCAAAACTTTCATCAATAATTATTAAATATAAGAAATAACAATATACTTTTGCATTTGTCAAGGGCATTCATGCTTTTTTCACTTAACCTCAATTTTTGCTTGATAAGTAGCAAATGAAGTGAGTTGTTTTGAAGTCATTTCAACCATTATAACTTCTGGTTCTGCAGAAATCAAGAAGATGAATGTTAGGATTATTGGTTTACCAGATAGAGTGAATAAAGTCTAGATAAGATCAATCATACACAAAAAATTGAAATCATTTATAAAACTCACAGCCACGGGGACTTCAATCCTGTTCAGGGGTACTTTAGGAAATACGAACAGATCCCTCAGCAATAGCGCATACCTCAACATCAGAACAATCGATTCCACATGTCTTCAACCTTTTTCAGGTTTAACATTTGCACTTGACCTGCATCCACCTACTCATCATTATCAAAGAAATACATTTAACGTGGTTAGTTATGATTTCAGTGAATCACGAGCATTTGTGAATCGATTGCAAGTCCAAAATCGATTGTAAAGGACATTCATTTAAAGGCAATTTCATCTATAGATGCAATTTTGTTTACACACACACACATTAATGGTGACTGAGCATAGGAACGAATTGGATATCGAGAGAGAGAGAAAGAGAGGGACTGTCTGGCTAGTCTGAAGAAGAAGAACCAAGGGAGAATTTAACCAAACAAAACGCCAAAAACCCAAAATGAAAACTCAATATCGTGCAGATGCAGTTTGAAACGAGTAGATGCGATAATGCATTGACGAAAATCAAAAAACAAACCTACAGAGCCTGTTCCTAATAATCAAATGCACCATCATCTATCAAATCGATTGAAGAAATGGCGAGTAAATCCAGTTCCAGAGGACCGGTCTAGAACTACCGTCACTGTGATTGCTGAAGTGCAGAATAGTGAAGCCCGATATGGCGACGTTATCGACGGCGGTGGGTGCATAGGAATTTAAAGATACACATAAGAAAACCGGTGGAGGCGTATTCATGGGGAGCAACGGCCGAATTTTATGGTATTTGAAAACCTATTTCAATATTTTCAAAACGGAGATTAGGGGATGAGGAAGATAGATGCGGTGGGTTGAGGAGAAGAGATAGAGTCCTAGAATGGTGGTATTTGAAAACCTATTTCAATATTTTCAGTGGTTGTGGTGGTGGTGAACCAAAGGGATGCGAGGATGCTCCGATATCAGCGTCCTTAGGGTCGTAGTACTCCATCATCTGGATCAACCAAACCGTATTCATACGAAAATATGTTTTTATTAGGGTTTCAATAGGCGGTGAAACTTGAAATTTTAAAAATTTTGAAAATTTTGAAAGGTTTAAGAGCAATTCAATTTTGATAATGAATGAAATTAAGAGGGGAATTAAAATTTTGGGGAAACTAATATGGAGGGAATCATTTTGGGAAATACATAGGAGAAATCTAATTTTAAGGTAAATATATTTATACATCTATATTATATGAATATAAGATATATTAGATAATGAATATTCTATAAATTTAATATATTAAAATAAAATTGAAAATGAATATATTAATATATTATAAAATGATTTAAAATACTATTAAAATATTAATTATAAAAAATAAATGTTTTTATAATATTGAGGTATTTTAGATTTTTATATTTATGTTATCTTTTTATTTTAAATTATTTGTATATACATATTTTATTAAAAAATATGATGAATAAATGATTATGTGCATATATTGTGTCTTTAAATGTCCATGTATATAGCTTGTTACGTGTATTTTTATAAAAAGAAGTCACCAAATTTGTAAATTTATTTAAGCCCTTAGCCCAACATCCTAAGTAGAAAGCATTAAGCCATAAGCATAAATCTAAAGGTCTAAACCCTATGCCCTAAACTTAAAATTCCAAACCATAAGCCAATAGTCATAAACCTTAAGTCATATGCTTTATGCCCTAAGCCCGATGATTTAAGCCCCAAGCCTTAAGGATTACACCATGATCCCTAAACCCTAAGTCATAATCTCTAATCCCTAAGGTTATGGTCAACCAGTAAGGGTTGTGATGGGTAATGGTCAACCATGTAGGGTTGTGATGGGTTATGGTCAACCAGTAAGGGATGTGATGGGTTATGGGCAACCAGGTAGGGTTGTCATGGGTTATGGTCAACCAGGTAGGGTTGTGATGGGTCATGGTCAACCAAGAAGGGTTGTGATGAGTTATGGTCAACCAGTAAGGGATGTGATGGGTGATGGTCAACCAGGTAGGGTTGTGATGGGTTATGGTCAAATAGTAAGGGTTGTGATGGTTTATGGTCAACCAGTTAGGGTTGTGATGGGTTATGGTCAACCAGGTAGGGTTATGATGGGTTATGGTCAACCAGGAAGGGTTGTGATGGGTTATGGTCAACCAGGTAAGGTTGTGATGGGTTATGGTCAACCAGGAAGGGTTATGATGGGTTATGGTCAATCAAAAAAGGTTGTGATGGGTTATGGTCAACCAGGATGGGTTGTGATGGATTATGGTCAAGCAGGTAGGGTTGTGATGGGTTATGGTCAACCAGGAAGGATTGTGATGGGTTATGGTCAACCATGTAGGGTTGTGAGGGGTTATGGTCAACCAGTAAGTGTTGTGATGGGTTATGGTCAACCAGGAAGGGTTGTGATGGTTTATGGTCAACCATAAAGGGTTGTGATGGGTTATGGTCAACCAGGAAGGGTTGTGATGGCTTATGGTCAACCAGGATGGGTTGTGATTGATTATGGTCAACAGGTAGGGTTGTGATGGGTTATGGTCAACCAGGACGGGTTGTGATGGGTTATGGTCAACCAGGTAGGGTTGTGAGGGGTTATGGTCAACCAGGAAGGGTTGTGACGAGTTATGGTCAATCAGGAAGGGTTGTGATGGGTTATGGTCAACCAGGTAGCGTTGTGATGGGTTATGGGCAACCAGGTGGCGTTGTGATGGGTTATGGTCAACCATCACAACCCTTACTTGTTGACCATAACCCATCACGACCCTTACTGGTTGACCATAACCCATCACAAACCTACCTGGTTTACCATAACCCATCACAACCCTACCTAGTTTACCATAACCCATCATAACCCTTACTGGTTGACCATAACCCATCACAACCCTTACTGGTTGACCATAACCCATCACAACCCTTACTGGTTGACCATAACCCATCACAACCCTTACTGGTTGACCATAACCCATCACAACCCTTACTGGTTGACCATAACCCATCATAACCCTTACTGGTTGACCATAACCCATCACAATCCTACCTGGGTTACCATAACCCATCACAACCCTACCTGATTTACCATAACCCGTCACAACCCTTACTGGTTAACCATAACCATCACAACCCTTTATGGTTGACCATAACCCATCACAACCCTACCTGGTTGACCATAACCCATCACAACCCTACATGGTTGACAATAACCCATAACAACCATATCTGGTTGACCATAACCCATCACAACCCTACCTGGTTGACCATAACCCATCACAACCCTTACTGGTTGATTATAACCCATCACAACCCTACCTGCTTGACCATAACCCATCGTGCAGATCAACCTCCCCCAGAAATTCTAATAATGACCATTATTTGTAATTTTTTCAAATACTTTTTTTTCACATGGATTCTTGTATTTTGCAAGCATACTCTCTTTTTATTATTTTCTGTCATGCAGGGGAGATATGGATGAACATAGATGGAGATGAATCTCCAATTTCACATGGATTATTGTATTTTGCAAGCATACTCTCTTCGCCGCTCAATCGCTAAACTGGTGTGCCCTAGATCTCGCCTTCTTCATTGTCGTTCCAGCCTTGAAGACCATTGTCACTGTTAAAGTCTTAATGACTGCGGGTTCTCTGTACAAAAATGAGATCGGTTCCCTCTCTACCTTCTCTCCATCGTCGGGTATTATATATATATATATATATATATATATATATATATATATATATATAAAATATCATTTATTTTTTAAAAGTAAATTATAATATCAATACAATTACTTTTAAAATCAGTTAAAAGATTAACTTTCAAATTTATATAAAAAAACAAGTTACGTCACCAAATTATAAAGTCCTTAAAAATTAATTAGGTTGATGAAATTAGGTTAAAATTTAACTTTTCAAGCGGGAAGGATTACCCCCAAAATTTTTCTGAATTTTTTCAATTTTCCAAATCAGGGCAAAGTGACATGGATTTGAATCTGCGAATCAATATTCCAAACTCAAAAACGCATCCGGATTCCGGACTCTCTCCTACTTCACAGTCCATCGTCTCAATATCTCTCTTCATCTCCGTTAAGCCCCGCCCTACTTCGCCTCCGTCGACTGATGTCGATCTCTCATGCCATTGTTGGTCGGTTTGTAAGGGATGTAACGAGGTTAACCCACAGATTCTTTCTCTCATGCTCATGCTTCACTTTCTTGACTTCATTGGTCAGGTTCGTTCAATTCTTTCTCTCATACCGCCGACATTTTAGGGTTTAATTCCAGTCGCTTCACAAATTCGTCTTTTAGTTTGTCGCTGGTTTAAAATTTTGATTCATCTCCGATGACTTTTCATTGTGAATTTCGTTTAGTATTTAATCAATGGATCTGTCAACGACCTCACAAGCGAGGCCACTCCTTTCCGTTTCTCCTTACCTTCGGTTGACTACGTTCTTCCTCCATTTATAACATCTCTTTTACATTTGAATCACACTGGTGACTAGCCGACGGAGAAGGCTATGGTGGTGATGGTGACTTGATTTTCCCCTAAGCAATTGGCTTTGCAGTTGTCGATGAAACTCAAGTGATTTCGTTTTGTTGTACAGGTATCCAATTAAGTTCTCATTCTTCGTTCTGTTTGTGTTTGTTTCTGAATTCTTTAGCCAGGTATGCGAATTTTAAAGGATTTCAAGAAGTTGATTACGGCTATTTTGTGGTAATGAGTCAAATTTCTTTTGATTTTATTGGTGACAGTGAACCGAACTAACCCCTGCGAATTTATAGAAGAAAATAGAGGAAGAATGGATGGTGTTAATCGGTTCTGGCGAAGGAGGAGCCTCCAGGACTGGCTTGGAGTAGGACTAGTCTATTGTGGGTCCACTTGGGACATCGAACCCTCCACCATGAGCATGAGAGTTTATACGGGATTGTGATATTCCTTACACGATTGCAACTTCTACCAGCATCAGGTCAATCTAAATTTCTGGTTTTGTATTTTTTTTTATTCGAAAACACGAATATTTTGTGCATTTGAAGCATGTATCTTTGTTTTTTGGGCCACCATAAGATATACATACGTGAAAATTCCTAAAGAGATTATGAAGCATTTGAGAAGCATGTATCTTAGTTTATGATTTTCTAATATTTATGAATAATTTCTTCTTGTTCTCTTATAATTTTCTAACATTCTATACACTGTGCATGTATTGTTTAAAGTTTTGATTGTATATGAAAGTTTGCGTTGGTTAATGATTATTTGTAATAATCTTGAAGAAATTATTTGTAGTTTGATTAATTTGGTGTAGGAATATCTAAATTCATGGAGTGCCATGTTAGTAACTTTGGACAAAAAGGGCATGTGGAATTTGGTGTTGCCTTCCACCCTAAGGATGAGGGTTCTAGTCTCTTCGGAGACATTGGTGGTAGTTTAGGAGTAGATTTAGATTGTCGTTCCAAAAAAAAAAAAAAGAAGAAGAAAAAGGGCATGTCGAATTTGAGATCTGCAATCTAGCCAAGATATCGGCGATACTTGAGACAATAGTTGTATGTTAGATTTTGGAATGATGAAAAGAGTAATATGATATCCCACATTGTATTGTATATTTGGTTTAATTTAAGAATATTCAATTATTAATAATAAAAACGTGTTTTTTGTTACATTATATTGTATATTTATATTTTTGTTCAAATAATAATAATAATAACATGTGTCTAATATGTGTAATTATACTTGTGGGTAAATACAAAAAAAAAAAACCGTATTCTAAAATATAAATGTGTGACTAAATGTAAAAATAGTCATGATAAATGAAAAATTAGTGATTGTAAGTATGTTATAGTCACAATTTTATCATATTTGTGTGACAAAATGTAAACAATACTCAAATCGATTTTTTTTATGTGTCAGAATGATATCAAATGTCATGGTAACAATAATTTCATGTTACTACCGGATGAACGATGGTTACTATCTAAAAACATTTGTGTGTCTATAAAGAAGTTATGGCCACAGTCATTCGAACTAATGATTGATTACAACATCTTTGGCCACAGTTTGCTTAATTCAATGTGTCTAAAATCTCAAATAAATAATCTTTTACCATTTATATTATATATAATTTTAAACACGTACAGTAAGCTATACCGTGACCATATAATACTTACACTCATAACTTTTCTATTTTATTATGACAATTGTTCGTTTTAGACACATATAAGATATTACGAAGTGACTATAACATGGTTATAATTACCTGCATTTGATATTTAACTAAGTGTCTAAACGCTACCCTATGGACACGTAAAGTCATTTACGTGACCATATGTACTCGGTTCTACCTTCATTCAAATCAATCAAATCCTTTAGACACGTATATAAACTATGTCGTAACCATATAATACTTATACTCGCAACGTTTTCTCTTTTATCATAACAACTATTTGTTTGTTGACACGTATAAACAATTAAAACGTGACCATAGAATGATTATAGTTACCTGTTTTTGTTTTCCTTTACTAAGTGGCTAACACAATCTTATAGACACAAAAAATCATTTATGTGGTCAACCTTATTACCAGTTATATTGTATATAATTTTAGACACATAAAATTAAGTATAAAGTGATCATATAATACTTACACTCACAACATTTCTCTTTTATCATGACAATAATTTGTTTTTTAGTCACACATAAGATATTACGACGTGACGTGACCATTGCATACGTACATAAACATTTTGAATTTTTATGATGACTATTTTTTACCTTTGGATATAACATAAAACAAAACACATGGCAATTACATATCGATGGTCACACTTTTAATGAACATAAAATATGTAGACCACTCAAACAATGGTTTTCATATTCAACTATATTTACCTATGGACACGCTTTTTAATTCTACGCTCACCAAATCCTACATACAGTCACACGTATTTAAATTTTCCAATACAATTGATCATATTTTGACACATGTAATAAAAATGCATATGACAATAAACCACTTAAACCGACTTCTTTTCTTACTTTTAATATGTAACCAATAAACATTATCCTATGGACACACGACTATTTTATGTGGCCATATTTGTTATCTTTTTGGACACATTAGATTTGATGTGTCCAATATGGCACAATCACACAGTCACATGTACAGTTTCTTTATGTGACCATTACGTATCTATAATCTCTAATAAAATAAATATCACATTCTTAAAACGGTAAATGTGGGTGATTGTATCATTTGGTCACATTAAAGTCGAGTGTCACGAATGAGTGTCACATTTTTGTAAATAAGTGTGGTCATTGTTTTGTTTCTCCATAAAATGGTCACACAAACTAATTTACATGTATCCATAAACGTTCTCGAAATTTCATCAGTGCCCTATGGCCACACTTTTTTTTAAAAATGCCGCAGGCGTTTTTCGATCAAGTGTGACCAATGTGCGATTTTGTACTAGTGGCCGCCATTGTTTTTGCACTGAAGATTTGGCAACATTATCTTTATGGTGTGAAGTTCTAGGTATATTCAGATCACAAAAGTTTAAGTATCTGTTTGACCAAAAAGAGTTGAATATGAGACAGCGAAGATGGATGGATCTTTTAAAAGCCTATGAGTGTGAAATACTTTACCATCCTGGTAAAGCAAACGTAGTAGCAGACGCCTTAAGTCGAAAAGAACCACCTATTCGAGTTGTTTCAGCTCGAATGGGAGTGGTTAGTAAATTACCAGAGATGATTCAACATGCCCAGAGAGAAGTCAATGATATGAAGAGTGAAAGAATGGTTGGCTATATAGATAAATTAGTTATAAATGCACAGGGAGTGAAGACTTTTCAGGGACAAGTGTGGGTCCCAAGACACGGAGTAATGAGACAGCTGTTACTTGAAAATGCACATTGTACACGGTATTCAATCCATCCATGTAGTACAAAGATATATAGAAGTCTAAAGCCGTTTTACTGGTGGCCAGGAATGAAACGTGATGTAGGGAGATATGTGGAGAAGTGCCTGACTTGTTTACAAGTCAAGGAAAATCATCAGAAACCATATGGGTCAGTGCAGCCACTACCGGTACCGATGAAAAAGTGGGATGAGATTTCTATGGACTTTATTACTAAATTACCTCGAACTCCGCGGGGGTTCGATTCCATTTGGGTGATTGTTGATAGGCTGACCAAGGCAGCACAGTTCATTCATATACGAGAAGATTACCAACTGTCCAAACTAGCAAGGATTTATATTAGAGAAGTGATGAGATTGCACGGGGTGCCCACCTCGATAGTCTCCGATCGTGATAGTCGTTTTACTTCACATTTTTGGCAAAGTTTTCAAAAACACTAGAGAACCTAAGCCTTGATGAGTACGGCTTATCATCCACAGACTGATGGGCAAACGGAGAGAACTATACAGACATTGGAAGATATGCTTAGAGCTTCGGTGATTGATTTTAGAGGTAGCTGGGACGATCATTTGCCTTAAACAGAATTCACATATAACAATTCATATCATTCCAGCATCCAAATGGCACCCTTTGAGGCGTTGTATGGATCAATATGTAGAACACCGACATGTTGGTCACAGGCGGGAGAAAAGCCAATAGCAGGCCCTGAAATAATAATAGAGACTAAGGCGAAGATTAAAAGCATTCGTGAGCACATGAGAGTTGCTCAGCAACGTCAAAAACAGTATGCCGATAAACGAAGGAAACCACTAGAATTTCAAGTTGGAGATATGGTAATGTTAAAAGTATCTCCTTGGAAAGGGATTATCCGATTTGGTAAGCGAGGCAAGTTGAGTCCACGATTTATCGGACCTTTCCGCATAATACAACGAGTGTGAGCTGTAGCTTATAAACTCAAACTTCCTGACGAATTACGAGGAATCCATAACGTGTTTCATATATCACATCTCCATAAGACTTTACATGACGAGTCTACACGAGTTTCCTTGGCGGAAGTACAATTAGATGAGAAGTTACAGTATCAAGAACAACCGGAGAAAATTCTAGATAGAAAGATCAAGAAGTTGCGGAATAAAGAGGTAGGGATTGTGAAAGTGCAATGGAAACATCATCGAGGCACAGATGTCACATGGGAACCCGAGGGAGAGATGCGATCTAAATACCCTCTTTTATTTCAAGAGATTCCGAGGACGGAATCTTTTGAAGGGGTAGATAACTTGTAACATCGTAATACTTTTGGTAAGTAAATCTGAGTTAATTTTAGTATAAATAAGATTAGCTAGGTCGTTAAATGAGTTAGGATGGTTAGAAGTCTATTTGGAAGAGTTTAAACCTTTAAAATGTCAAAAGAGGTCACACGAGTCGTGTTGGAGTTACACGGGTCGTGTAAGAGACATTTGTGATTGTTTTGAGCATGCAGAAACTTACACGGGTCGTGTAAGTTAAATACGGGTCGTGTTTTTATCACCAAAGCCATTCAGTATGTTACACGGGTCATGTCTGGTTAACACGGGTCGTGCTGTGCATGACAAACTCATTTTAAAGCAGTCCATAAGTTACACAGGCCGTGTAATATTTACACGGGCCGTGTTACGCACAGACCCACTTTTTAAAGTCGGGATTCTTTCATTTTTGAGAAAAAGCTACTTCGTTCAAACACTCTCTAAACCCAGAAACTTAAATCTAAGTCTCCAAAGTCGAAATTAAAGCCTATTATTCACGAATTGAAGCTAGGATTTGATTCCTTACGGTTAAAAGGTAACCTCTTATGTGCTAGCTTCAGATTTCTTGTTGACTATTGTTGAGTTCGAGTTAATTATGGGTGATATGGATGAAAACCTGCAATTAGTGTGATTTGAGTAGATTTACTTTAATTTGAGCTAAGAGTTGTTATGAGAAAGCCTAAAGGAGCCGAGTTTAACATCATGAACATGTTTTTTAGTCTCTAAACTCACAAGATTAGTGATTTGAGTTTTGGGTTTCAAACCCTAGAAGTTCAAGTCTGAAAATATACATTTATTTGGCTCATGTATTGTTAGTAGGTTATTAATATATGTTATATTGAGTCTCTGTTGTGCTTATTGTGAAGTTCTAACGGTTAAATTGGTAAAACCCGCAAAATTGGGGTTTTGGTTTGATAGTATATACTATCAATTGTTTGTGGTCCTTGTTAGCTGTTGATTTCTTAATATTGTGAGTTAAATATCATTGAGATGTCTGAGAATGTTTGAGATATGATTTATGATGTCATTTTACAGCGGATACGCATAGGAGGGAAGGAGATACGCGAGGCACAGGTAGACCACAAACTGAACAGATAACATGTGAGTAGTTCTAATTCATTTTTATGATTGAACTAAAATGTACTTGTATTATTAACGTTCAAATTGGTTGAGATAACCAATTAGTATGAGATATACAAGATTGAAAATTTCTTGTTGAATACAAATGAGTTTATAGCGTGAATAAACATGCTCTTTGGTTGAGATAGTCAAAGCGAATGAGATGAAATGAGTTTACATGTTAATAGTTATTGGGTATTGTGATATTTGTTGGAAAAACTTATGTTTGGTCAAGAAAACTTGTATATTTTCTCACTGAGCTTATTTAGCTCATAAATATTGTTTGTGTTGAATGTGTATAGGTGACAGGGGAAAGAAGGTTGCAGGGATAAAATGAGATGACTTTGGGACTAGACTTATGGGTTTTGTATAATCTATAAAAAAATCTTTTGAAACTTGTGTATGAATTTTATAAGAATGGTCTTTTGTAACTCGATATATGGGACATGTTTGTATAAACACTTGTTCTTTTGATAACTACTTGCTCTTCTGTTGCTTAACTTTGATTACACCATAACCCTTTGTGGTTATTGTAAGGTTTTATTGGTGTATTTCGGAGACAAGAAACAGGGTGTTACAGTTTATGGTGAGATAATTTCTCCTTGATGATGTTTAAGTTATTTTCTAGTACAGCGAGTGATTGTTGATGAGATGTTATGGCTTGAAAATGATTCAAGAGTTTGAAGCATATTGTGATCAATCCAACATGTAATTAGTTAGAAAAGATTATGTAAGTTGTAAAATATGGCTTGCAATATGTTAGACAATTGATATTGAACTAGTGAAGTAACATTAAAGTTATGTTTTTTTCAAGATTCATGCATCTCTATTACAAGTATCTAGTTAGATGAGAATATCCAATGTGGTACAATTTATTAGACATCTGAGTTATGATGGAATCCCAAGATATTGATTTATAGGGAAACTCTTACTTTTGACTTAATGTATTAAGTTATGAGCTTAATGAGTATTTAACACTCATTAAGATGGGTGTAATAAAGGACTTGTGATTACAAACACATAATGTTATGTGTTATTAGGAATTGTATGGAATCATGATTATAGGATTCCAAGAGCAATATGTGAACCGACAAAAGGCATTCAAGACAAAAAGACTTGTCTTAACTAGTGAATCAAGTGCCAAGGTAAGTACATAATACCACACTAAATTGGATATATGTTATGGTTCATATAGATTGTTGATATATGTTTACATTGAAAATATTGGTGTGTTTTAATGTTAGAACATCATGTTGTGAAGTTGGATGTTGAATGATGTTGTTTTGGATTGGAACCTAGTCTCCTAGGTTGATAGCTTGTGACAACTATGTATAGTTGAGAGTATGTCTAGACATACATCCCTTGCGGGGATGGGGCTCGAGACGCCCATGAATCCATGATGTAACACCCCCTCACTAAGGGTAATTATAAAAACATCATTTTTAAACCCTCAAGTTCTAATTAAATTAATAAATTGCCACATGTAAGAAATTCGGTCCCAAAACATCTCAATGTGGTTAAATTGGTTTTTAAGCACCACTTTATAATTCATTGGGCTTTGTTTAAAAATTGTTTCAGAGTTCAATTTATAGAAATCATATGCTCCCATTTTCAAACAACTTAGTTGGTAAAAGAGCAAGGTGGTTACAGTCAAAATGTCATTACATAGTTCACATAAACCACATAATTTGTGGTCTTCTAAAATCCAGAGCTCTATCTAAGTCATCCTTAATCATCAACCTGAGTACATCTCAAAATAATTTAGGCAATGGAAATGCCTATTGAGTCTATCTAGGGTCAACTCTTTGAGAGTTAGGTGATGTCAATCATTGTACTCGAGTGGAACCCCCAAAATCATTTTAAAACATCCATATGTAATAAAACAGTTTGAAGGGAATTTAAACCCAAATTCATCTTATCAATATTTAAATACAACTTGCAACATCAAGAAAACATCATAGATTTAGTTAGATATTTATCTCAAAATCAACATAGTCAACTCATCATCATAAAACTTTGTTTGTATCAAAATATTGTTTAATCATAAAAGGGTAAATTATACATTTAATGAATGCACATGCAGCTAACCCAATCCCCGAGTCCATCTCTTTAATTCTATACCGCATGAGTGATTCAACTGGAGGTGTAATATTACACATACACCATCTCTTTCAACTAGGATCCCGTAAACCACCAACAGGGATCCACATGTGGGGTAGCGAGCCTTTACACGTGTAAGTGGTGATTATCTAGAAATCTAACTACAACAACTATCATCTTACATGATCAAGTTCCATATGGATATGAGTGACCAACTCAGGCTCCCATTCTAAATGCAAATGCAATGCACAAGTAGGATGCAACTTGGTTTCAAAGTTTTTTTTCATCTTCTTTAGTTTAGAAATCACCTTTCTAACATTTTTAGTTTAAAAACATCTCTTCATCATCATTAAGTCAAAAACATCTTTAATGCATTATAAGGATATTTTCATGAATGCACACATATACTTATAGTATGGCACCTACCACATTGATTGGATACATAAACATTTTTGTTTAAAGCAACACCCATAAGTCTTAAGGATATGTACTCGAGTAAACTCACCTTAGGTTTGGGCTATTTCAAACACCATCTTCCATCCTTAAAGTTCTTCAATTACCTCTTATAGATAACAACCAAAGATTACTAAAATGACAAAATATCCTTGAGAGGCCACATACAAAATTTAGACTCTTTTTACATGTTTCCACGCCCTAATGGGGGTTATAGGAACAATCGGATGTCTAGGGCACAACGCTAGGGCTTAGAAATGCTTCTTGGTGACCATAAAACATTACACGGTCGTGTAATATTCCTCATGAACATCAGACAGTCGCGTAATATTCCTCATGAACATTACACGGTTATGTAAATGCGTAGTAGACCCCCCCCCCCCCTAAAAAAAGAATCTGACTTTTGTAGTTTAGGCCTTTCACTCAGCTCCACTTGTTCCCAAACTTCACTCATGGGTTCTAATGACCTAATAACATGTTGAGAACATGATTTAGCTCCCATTACATCTTATTTAGTTCATGAATTAATGGTTAAGTCCTAAATATGTCACAAGGGCTATAAGGAAGCTCATGTGCATGTCATTTCCAATACAAGGGTTTAATTGTCCCAAAAAGATTCCAATTTCATGCAACCTTCAAATGAAATCTAATTAGATTTATAATTATCACATTAATCTTATTAAACCCCATATTACCATACTAGATGGTGATTATGTTCCTTTCATGTGATTATAATCCTTAAGTATATAATCTAGGGTCAAAATCCAATAATGGAGCTTATGGATATCAAATGCTTTTCAAAACCTTTTGAAATACTTCCAGTACCAACCAAAAAATTTCCAATACATTCATTATGTTCATGAATCAAGCATTGGATCGATCTAAATAATTAACACTTCATTATCCCGATTCCAATGGTGGAATACTCATGCAATGACCAATTCCAATCATGATTCCAGTAGACCTCAAAGAGTCAAGATCTAGCAAAGGTTTACGATCATTACATTCCAAATCTAGAATAAAAATATCAATCACAAGTGCATCTAAAACCAAAAATGTACAACTTTCGAAGGTTAAGGTACAACCAATTCATGGGTCTAAGGTTTCAAACACCCAATTCCATCATAGTTAAGTGATTCTAGAGTTCTTCAATCGACATTACTTGATTGGAATCATAAGTAAATAATTTTTAAATGATCTTTGTCATCCAAAACACATCTAGGAATCACAAGACAACTAGATTAATCCATAAGTCAACATATCCATAATTCTAGGGTTTATAATACCCTTTCATCATTAGAGGTGAATCTAGATCATCCATGGAATGGATGTAGATTACTTGTTGTTATAAACCTAAAAAAACATTGGAATCATAGGAAGAACCTCATCCAACCATAAATTTTCGTATTTGGTCCAAACCCAAACCTTAAGTCGAATTTTACAAGGCTAGAACCGAGGATTTATACATTAGTTCACTAGGAATCTTCAATATATTTATAAATCTTCAAACTCTTCAACCTAACTTCAACAAAACCCTATAATTGCCAAAGAGATTTGTCCTTTCCCTTACAAATTTGTCCTCCTCAATAAATTGGGAGAAATCTCCAATTAAAACATCACAACTAAGGAGAAATTGCAAAATGGTCCTTAAGTTTTCACATTTTCATAAAAGGGCACCATGTGACTAGGTCTTTAATGGAATTATTGAAATTTAGACTTATACCCCAAAGAATACAATTCATCTTCATCTAGGTCATTGTCTAGATCAACCTTCACTAATAGTTTAGTCATTTTGCAAAAATGGTCCTTTTTTATTAAAATCTTTACAACTAGGTCATTTGTTGCTTAATTGGAATGTCTAACAAGATTCAAGTTCCATTAAAACTCTTATCTATAAATTATGTCACACTTAAGACCTAGACATATCAAATCATGGTATGTTAAATTTGGCAAAAGTGATAGTTTTAGTCCCTACGCCTTAATTTCTCATTTTCGGTTCAAAATAGGTTTAAATTTTGAAAACATTCATTAAACTTTATTTTGGCTCTTTACAACTATAATGCTAGTTTTGATATAAAATTTAAAACTTATTCTTTTTTATTTATTTTATTCATTTTTTTATCAAAATAAAATTTATTTTATCGATAAAAGCCTACAACTTCTAGTCCCAAAACACGGGTGTTACACATCACAGGGTCCGTCCTTAGTGGATTTGGAATGTGACTCCCATTTTTGTGTCCATGATGAGGTCCGACCTCAATGGATGGGGATATGACTCCCAATTGAAAAAGATCATTGTGGGGAAGGACCGCCCAGACCCAAATGGCAAGTGATTAAGAGTGTGGTATGACTTGGGGAATGTACATCACATACATGTTAGTAAATGTTAAATGTTTATGACTGTTTTTGTACTCACAAGACGATCGTCTTAATTCATGTGTGGTTGGAATTTTAGACATGTATACACGAACAAATATAAGGAGTAGACCCAAAGTTAGTGGGACTTTCGTCATAGAAGACCTTCTAGTGACATAGAGACATGGAAACTAGATTAAAAGATAAATCTTTTGTATCACATTGTACATATTTGGTATGCTTGTCATGAAGCTTGTGTATCCTTTGTGACATCCAATGATACACCAAGTTATATATATATATATATATATATATATATATATATATATATATATATATATATATATATATATATTAAGAGGGTTAGGTTCTTGTGAGAACCTAAAAAACCATGAGATCTTGAGAACTCACTCTGATTGGTTAAATCATAAAAAAGCATGATAGTCATTTAACAAATCTCATTTAATTTTGATTTTTTTTTATTTATGGCAACAATAATGTCAAATTCCTAAAAATAAGCCTAATCAATTTCAAATTTCAAAATTTAAAAATAATAAGATTTCGTTTTATTAAAATCAGAATTTTCGAGATTTTCGTTTTTTTAAATATCACATTTTTCGAGATTTTTTAATTTGATTTTTGGAATTTAAAATACACACTTTTTTTCGTAATTACATGTGCATATATACATATTCGTAGGTGCATATATGCATATTTTCTGAATTCATATATACACATCCTTATCTTTAATATATTAATGCAAATAATAAACATACTAATTTATGTATTTGCAATGTGCATATATGCAGATACACAGGTGCATATATGCATATTTTCGGAATTTATATACACATATTTTGTACTTCTAATATCTTAACGCAAATAATAAACACACAAATTTATTAAAAACAATAATAATATACAAGTGTTTTGAACCACACATACATAAAATATTTAAAAAAAAATACAACAAAATTCATAATATCTTCATTGTTTCTTCCTTGATTGTCAAGTTTCTTCACTTTTATCAATTTTCACCTCTTCAATTTGATCGATAAATTTTGTAAAATCTGCAAAAACAGTAATAAAAGTGAACATACGTATATGCACATATGTAGAGATACTGATATACACAAACACATACGTATATGTGTATATGCACAAACATATATAAATACACACATACATAAATGCACATGGGCACATATACATATACACGTATGCATATATGCACACACATGCATATATATTCAATACACATATGCACATACATTCAATACACATATGCACGTATATGCGTATATGCACACACATATATAAATGCACACATACATAAATGCACATGTGCACATATACATTTACATATATATATATATATATATATATATATATATATATATATATATATATATATATATATATATATATATATATATATATATATATGCACACACATGCACATATATTCAATACACATATGCACACCGAATTGTTTATGTAAAATGTATATTAGGAATCACCAAATTGTTTAATGTTTATAGTGACATAAACATAAACGTATAGATTAAAGAATGAAACTATTTAGAGCATTATAATAGGATTTAAAAAATTGTAGATTCCATGAATAAAGCACCATCACATGTTTGCTTGGGCCCAACGAAATTGAAAAAATCAAAGCAGCGTGAGAAGATAAAACAATTCAATGAAATACAAAGAGAAACAGAGAAATACACGTGCGACTTCCCAATTTCAAGGCTGATTTTAGTATCACCCTAACGAAATCAGCAATTTGAACAGAAATTAAGAAATTCAAACGCACGACCTGAGATTGAAACTACGGAATTGAGCCCTGAAATTGATCGAACCGGAAACGACAAACCTACCTGAGATTGAGAAAGGGAAGCTGGTGAGTCGTTGCCGGAGACGAGAAACTTACCTGAGATTAATCGGAAAGTACCCATCGAAGAGTACCCGTCGTTGATGAGGTTCAATTTTTAAAATCGACGTTCAACTCGTAAAACTGATCGGAAGCCACCGGAATCAGCGATCGTAGCCACCGCCTCCAATCGCCGTCGTTGATGTGGTTTGTGCCTGCGATCCACCGCCTCCAATCACCATGGTGACTGGCCCGATCCACCGCATCCAATCGCCATCGAAGTTACGCTACTACATATTTCGGTTTCATGAATCGGAGGTTTAGGGTTCTTTAGAGGGAGGCGGGTTTCAGTTGAATACGCGTACGTGTTTTTGAGAGAGGGGAGAAAAATCCGGTAATAAAGAGAGAGAGAGAGAGAGAATGATTTCTTAAATTAGCTGATTTAATTATTAAGGAATAATTTTTTCCATTCCCAATAAACCCCTTCAACAGGATTTAAAAAGTCTAAGATAGTATTAAAGATGTTGATAATTACAAATCTGCCATTTTATGATCTAGACCATTAAAAATTTTGATCTAACGTTCCAGATTTGGTTCTCAGGATCTCATGGTTTTTTGAGTTCTCAAAAGAACCTAACTCTATATTAAGAAATGTAATTTGGATATAGGATATGCTTTCCATCTATATATGAATTTATTATATATTTAAATGGTGTATGAATTGGGTTGTTTTATATATATATATATATATATATATATATATATATATATATATATATATATATATATATATATATATATATATATATATATATATAGATGGTCACGATCCTGTAAGAACCCAAATTTTTACGAGAACTTGAGAAGTTTAGACTAAAAAAATTTCAACAAAAAATGACTTAATACACTAAGTCGCTTATATTTAACACATTTTGTCAGCAAAAAAAGTTTGAAACAAAATGTGTATATACGAAATGTACATATGTACATTTTTGTGCAAATGTGCATATGTGCACGTTTTGTGCATATGTGCACCTTCAAAAAAATAATGTTTTTTTAAAGATTTTTTTACGAAATGTCTTAAATATATCGACTTAATGCATTAAGTCTTTTTTTTAAAAAGTATAGTCTACGAGTTCTCAAGTTCTCACGAATATCTGGATTCTCAAATGATATATATATATATATATATATATATATATATATATATATATATATATATATATATATATATATAAAATATAGGGATGGGTTCAATGCAGAACCAAATTAAATCACCTAACTGCAGAACCAGGGGTATGATTGTCTAATTGAAATCCCAATATCACCAACATCGCCACCACTGATCATTATCTAACACCACGCCATCTACATATGCGACTCCATCATAACTAATTTTCATAATAGAGAAAGAAACACAGAAACGAAAAAAGTAAGGGATTTCTTTGGAGATAAGTTTTAATCCGATTGGAAGGAATAACATATTCTCGTTGATGCAAACAATGTTCATTTATGAACATATGTTCATCAATGAACATATGTTCATCAATGAACATATGTTCATCAAAGAACATAACTTTATATTTGTAGAGTCGAACATAACTCATATTTGTAGAGTCAAACATAAGAAACAGACACAGGAAAACATAGTTGATCAACATTACCATGAACATAAGTTCATATTTACAGAGCCAAATATAAGAACCGACAAGATGAAACGATAACAGAGCCAAAGATAATAACGAAATACAGAAAGACAAAGCAGATTCATAATTATGTTCATATATGAACATATGTTCATAAATGAACATATGTTCTTAAGTGAACATAAATTCTTATTTACAAAGTCTTCTTTTCCACGTCTCGTTGCTTTCTCAATCCATCTCTGGATGCAGATTTTTGGTTTTGGTTCATCGTTTTAGGATTGTGATTCTTGGTTTTGATTACAAAAATAAAACAATTAAAACCTTTTAGTGAAAACCCTAATCGTGAAATTATATTTGTGTTTGTGGGTTTCTTACAGGTACACAAGTGAAGATGAACTCGGTTGAAATTATATTTGACGTTCTGAGCGGTAAACCACTAAGATGATGATTTCATTTGATTGCTCGATGAGTATAACCAGGAGGGGTTGAACGCTGAAATATAGAATTTGATTTCATGGATTTTTTCGATGATGAGGTTGAGCCTGGAAAACAAACGTGATTTGAAATCGGTTTTGATGGAGATTTGAAAGAACACAGATTGGTGGTTATAAGATTGGTTCCGATGTTGTAAAATGTTCTTGTTCCGATTATGCCCTTGACTGTATGCGACTCCTTTTAATTTGCTTGTTTAATCTTATTTGTTGATTTATTGATCTGATGGTTATAAAATTGATTCTATAGTTAGATGATTTAATTTGGTTCTGTATTAAACCCATCCCTATATATATATATATATATATATATATATATATATATATATATATATATATATATATATATATATATATATAAAACAACATCCAAAAATGACATTATGATTGAAAAGATCATATCCATCTCACTTATGAGATGGACATCTCAATATCATATAGAAAAAAAAAATCCACATTCACTTAATTATATCAATGTTACAACACTTCATTTTCAATGTTCCTTTTCATACTTGGACAGTATATCATTGTACTTTCATTTTTTGTTACAACATTATACTTTGCAATTATGAGAGTAAAACTTACTTTGTATTTTGATGGCACTGCTATAATCGGGTACAAATTATTTAAAAGTACAATACTATAACAAGATGATTGGTTTATATTAAGCTTACTGACTATAGTCATAGTCATTGCAGCAAAATATAAGCATAAAATATATAGCTTGGAAATATGATGTGTCTGAAATTGGACTAGTTATACTCCCTAATTCTCGAAGTGCCTAACCATTTTTGTCATTCTAAACCTAGTGAAATAAAAATAGATAGATAAAATAACACGTAACCACCCACATGAAAGGCTAGGAGGTATACACCCACAATGATCATATATATTGTAGAAATAAATCCAACCTCAAAGTCCTTGATCATTGAAGTAATCGATGAACATTTGAAAACGAAACATTCGTAGTAGTGCAATCCATACAGTACCTCTTTTACACGGGATACCTGATTTTGACATGTACGGAATCACTCGTTTTCATCAAAATTGGAATTTTCGATTCTTTAAAAAATATGAACCCTAAATAACATATGTCGTAACTCGTATGTTAGGATTACTAAAATTAGATTGTGTCCAACATTAAATATTATCATTTATATCAAATTAATAATTAAACACCAAATTTTCTCTATCTAATTAGTTCATTTAAGCATAAAAATATTTTAAATATATTCTCATTTTTATATATTTTTTATATTTGTAAAAACAACTCTTATATTTATTAGTTTTATACAAACTTGACTGTATACTTTATTGAAATAATTTTACAGATTGTATTATAAGAAAAGTAATGTATAATTTAAATGTGTGTTTTCATTAGATTACATTATTGTAATTTACTAGTGGTTGCACCCTCGCGCGATGCAGCGGGAACCCTATAAAAATTGAATGGAAAAAAGAAATAGCAACGTACTTTTATGAATTTGTTTACTATAGCATCCTACTTTTATTTCTTATTACCTCAAAAAAAAAATATAGCAACGTCATCTTAAAAATAGAAAGAAATTGAGTAGAGTTTTAAAAGTGATGTATTAATAAGAAAAAAAAAGTTCAATGGTTTGTGGTATAGCCATAAAAACAAATGAATGCAAGTATGTTGTTACTTCTAGCTATAATTGATAGATTTTTTTCAAAGTTTGATGGTGTAATAGGGAAATGAAACCATGAAGCTATAGTAAACAAATTAATGGAAGTACATTGCAATTTCCTGCTATAATTGGTAGTTCATGAAGGTACGACATTATGATAAGAAAAAATGAGTATGATACCATATTAAAAAAATAAATGAAAGTACGTAGCTATTTTTTGCATTTTACTTGCCCAAAAGATTCTACAATAACGTAAAACCATTGTGGATGTTAGGGCCCATAATTCTTGCATTCTATCCAAGAATATGAAGGAATGCAAACTTCATGATATGGATCATCATTTTTGAATAATTAAAATAAGTTTCATTTACTTGCATTGTTTAGGTATATAAAGGATTATAAACTACCTGAATGTTTTACAAATTTAAGTCAAATTTCTTTTACGTTATGTCATGATTTTGAAGGCCCTGTACGGAAAGTAAAACTCATAAATATAATTTTTTTATATAAACAAAATTCAGTAATACTACGATAATATTCGACACTTAATAGAGCATTACAAATTATAAGCGACGATTTAAAAACAGAAAAGTTATGCTGATTTAGTGACGGAATATAGACATATAGCGACAGATTAGTAACGGATTAGTGATGGAACCACGAAAAAATAAAATTTCGGGCCCTTTCACGACGTTGGCCCTGTGCGGTGACTGCGGTCGCACCTCCAATACCCATTCAGGGTCTGTTCTACATCATGTCCACAAATCCCATCTAAACTAAAGCAACTGGATACATATCACTATTATCGAATAAACATACTTTTATCTCACCTTACTGATTTTGTCCCTTGTTGAGAGTTCCATTACTCTTGATTCACAATGGCAATAAGTGGAATTGCTTGGAATCTAATGTAACTATAAAGGTATAATAAGATATAGGCGCCCTCGAAAGAAATAGGGAAGCAAGATATTTTGTTGTCAACCACAATACCTTGCTTAAAAATGACTATGTGGTAATCAACTTAGGTACATAAAATAACTTGATTTACCAACCTATCAAGATCTAGCTGGAAAGAAAATCTGTTTCATAAAATATTGATATAACTAACATAAACAATCTGCTCTTTTTTGCTTACTTCAAATGAGTTAGTTCTCGTCTAAATTAACCAAAAATTTTCATTAAGGCAGTTTTCAAGAAATTGTATATTTAGCTTGTTCATAAAACTTGAAAAACTCAATTACCCCACAAACCCTTCACACTAAAACATGAGAATTCAAAAGAAACAATAACAACTATCCACCACTTCCTCATATAGTGTAACATGAACTAAATTACATTAATTTTGTGTATTTGAATTAAAATTTAACAATCAAAGTTACTTACACAAAGAAAATTAACTAAACTTTAAACACAGCCCTATCGAATCAAGTCTATGATTAAAACAAACCTAACCAATATTTCTGACATTAATCATTTCAATAATCCAAAGAATTCAGAATTGGACTCTATATTTAGTTTATATTAAAGTCATATTAAAATTTAATAAAAGACTTAAACATCGACGTAACATCCAACTCAAGATATATTGAATAGAAACAATACCTTTTTAAAATAAATATTTTTGTAAATTCGTTTTGAAAGCTATGACCACATAATTAAAGTAGTAAATGGTTGTTGTTATTACCTTTTGTTCAACCTTAGTACCTGTAGAATAAAAAGTTTGAACAGAGAATATAAAAACAATAAATTGGTAAAAAGTAAAAACAAAAAATTAAACAATATAATCAAAACCTGTAAATCGCAAAGAAATGTAATTAGCAAACATACCTTTTGGAACCTTATGTAAATCGACAACATCTAAAGCTCGTAAACTTAACTTTGAGGAAGTGTCGTACATATTTTACGTTGTTTATGTGGGTTCTGAAATCAAGCAACAAAAGGTGTGCAAATTCGCGAAATTCGAATCACGTCTTGTATGTTTGTGATGATTTTCGTTGCTTTATTTGTTGTAGTTGTAATTTCAAAACAAAATAATATGCATTATTTTGAATCTGAATTTTTGAATCGGTCATAAGGTATGTAATTTAAACATCTAATTTCTTTTGTAAGGATTCAATTGATGAATTACCATTAACAAACCTTAAAAACTCTAATCATGCACTTAAATGGATTAAAATATACATTGGATTACCTCTTTTGATGAAATTGATGAATGATAACCTAATAATCTCAAATCTCTTAAGCCATTTCGGATTTCCTCACCAAAATCTAACAGTTTCTCTCATTTTTCTCTGAACATCACAATAAATCAACAATTTGCTCGAAAATATCAGGTTTGGCTATTCATTTGATTCTCACCAAACAATTGTTGCGTTTTAGTATCCTTCAAAGACGAGTCTTAGATAGTGTGTATGTGATTCATCACTAACGGCAGACTTTTTGTTGATAAACCACCCATGAAGTTGGAATTACGAATGGTTTTATAACTAGTTTTTCTAAATTTGTTTATAATTTACAACTGGTGATAATTTAGAAAGTACGAAACCGCAATATTCTGGCATTTGACATGAAGTTGATCCCACATTTGTTACAAGGGACTAGACCAGATCGAATATATTGTGTGTATTGACATTCGATAAGCCTAACAATATCTATACTGAATGGTGAGTGGAATACGTAACGGGACTGATTGTTTTTCAATTTTTGCCATATCATAAAAAATGTCAAATAATATTTAAATAACTTTATTGATATGTATATACAATTTCAACCTCTCAACACCATTCTCGATTTAATACAATAAATAATCAAGATGCCGTTGTTTGATTACCAATAGTAGGCTTAGTAGCTCAATGTTTTCTATAGCATTTCACTAATATTTTGGAACGATAATGTGTACATGCTTATCGGTAGATAATTAGTGGTTTTTCTCCAAACAGGAAATAACATACACTTTTCAATTGAGTACTACTGGACATACATGTTAAAGAATTTTTATGTATCTGCTTAAAAAGTATATTAAAATCCACAGCAGATGTGTAAATGAATTTTTATATCAGGTTCTTTTTAGCGTTATCTATCTTTAGTTCTTTATTATGATTTATATTATTGTTTACGAAAGAAAATATTGGTAGCATGAATGCTTTTTGTGGATGTTTTTTAATTGTAATAAAGGTGACTATTAAGGAAATGGGTTTTGTATTATCCCACATCGGCTGATGGAAGAAAGTGAAACGGATGGGAGCTAGAATAAAAAGGGAGACAAGGGAATAAGAAAGATACTTACCTGGATGGGGTCAATGGGTGGTCAAGATGGTCCATGGCCTAGGTTAGTGACCTTCATTGCACTTTGAAGGGGTGCTACCCTAAGGTCGGCCCAAGTGGTCGAGCCTACATCATAATTTGTGCCAGTGGGGGCCTGCGTTCGCGCGGCCCCTTCCAATTTCAAAGTCTGAACTTTTGCTGAAATTTCGATGTTGTTTAGTTGTAGAATTCTTTAAACTCCTTCGGTCTTTTAAACTTGACCTGCCCATTGAAAAGTTTTTCTAAGATTATCCTATAATCAATATTATTGGATTGACGTAAATAGGACGGAACTTTATATTTTTATTAAACTTTATAAATGCAGTTATATTTAAAAGATTATAAGTAATTGTTTCAGATATAATTATATATTACTATCTTGGAAAATTGCTTAAACTGTTTCCTAATTGGGTATTTGTTACTTTTTTTTGAAAAGTTTTCATATTAATTAACATTTTGAAATAATTATGTTTAAGGTTTACTAGGTTATGCATTATTATGTATTTATGAGAGTTATTCAAATTACAAGAACATATAGTATCTTCAAATAAGTTTTGTAGATGTGATAATGTGGTTTTTTGAATTAAACCATTAACAAAGTTTGTTTAACAAAATGATTAAATCGCATTATAGCACAACGAATTATTTGGTTTTTACTAATTTTATGCACATAAAATAAAATATATGCTAATTCTTTTATCAACTTAGAAGACGTTTATATTTTCATCGTAGAAAAAATATCAAACTAATTACAATAGCTTAATATTAGCATCTAAGGGAAAAGTTCAAGTCGAACAAAATTAAAGAAGCAATAACGATTAACACATGTACATACTATATATTATAGTTAGAGTAAACTTAGAACTTTCTAACGAAATGAAAAATGGTTGTAACACCTCATTTTCATACACATATTTTACATCATAAGGAATGTGTTTAGACAAAAACCATGAGTGTTACCAACATTGCATCATAACACATAGCTAGTAAGATAGAATCACATCATAATATATTGCATCATACTATATCAAAGACTTTTCCGCTACTTCAAGTCTTTCAGTGTAAGCATCCATGTTTTAGAACTAGTATATGGAATACATAACATAAAAAGAATACGTAAGACTATAAAGTCTTGATAGATACATAGGTTTAGACATATAGTATTCATAACACAAATTTAAGGCCTTCACATTATATATAAACATAAGTAGTAAGATATAATCAAAATAGAGAATTTCTCACTCTCTTTCTTCACTCTCGGCTAAACAAGGGGGAGAGAGAGGTCCAATAGAAATGTATTGGCCTCATCCCTTGTCTATGCATGTTGATCTTATGATCATGACATCTTAGAAGAGTGTGTTGCATTGTATTTGAGAGGATTGTATGTGAAGTTTAGAAGCTAGTGGTTCTTCTCTTCCTCACCCACTTAGCCAAAACCTCTCTCTCTAGAAATTTTTCTTGCAAGTTTAAGTGTGGTTTTGATCTCACACTCATCTCTCTTAGAAACCATAACTTGTTTTAGTTTCTAAGCTTAAGATATAAGAAGAAGATAAGCAAGGAACTAGCATTCCAAGGTGTTCCAACTTGTGGTGGACACATTAGGAGAAGAACATACATTTGTTCTTGTTTCCATCACAACAACATTCAATCTTTGAGATTGAACCAAATGACAACAAATATTGTATTTCCTTTCATGTTTAATGTTGTTATATTATTTTTAACATGGATATAATCAAAGATCTTTTGATGGGAATAAAACTAGTTTATGTTTATGTTCAATTGTAAAAGCTTTCGTGGCTATTTTTCGAAAATCATGTGCTATTAACATCATACTTTGAACACAAAATCTAAACATGATCCATGGTTAAGATAGGTGATGATTTGAGTCAACCAATTTGTGGTGTTGATGATGATGTTAACCTTCAGTTTACTTTTAGAAAAAAAATAAAGTTGTCTGATGTTTTGTATGTTCCTAAGCTTCGTAGGAGCCTTGTGAGTGTTGGTTGTTTAACCAGGTTTAGGAATCGCATTGGTATATCCTATCTTAATTTGGCATGTTTTTTGGTTTTGGATATTTTTGCAATCATGTGTTTCGTTTAAATGTGATAAATAAATTGTCTTGTGAATTTATTGTCACGTCACTTTACTAAACTAAATCTTTGATATCAAAAGTCTAAAACCCTAACTCTCTAAAACTAATGAATCCATAAGTTTATAATCGAATCCGCTTACATTTTATCGATAAAGATGAAGACAATAAAAACTAAATTCTATGATCAAAACTTTGAAACGACAAAATTCTTGAGTAACCTCCCTGATTGTACAACGATCTTGAATCCCCCCCCCCCCAAATGTTGAAGGGGTCTTTGAAGTGCTTGAAATATTTCTTCTTGGTCTTGATTTTATTCGTTCTTGGTGATTCGCGCTATTTGTTCGAAAATTTTGAAAAATTATAACGTGATGAAAATTTGTTAAAAATTTCGTGCTGCTGATGTGTTGTTGTGTTAAAACTTCAGCTTACATTCAGCTTCCCTATCTTCAACTTCTGTTTCGGTGTCACCTTAAGTTCAACTTCCCTCTCTACCTTAGAAAATGGTATCTTCAGTTGGTGTAAGGGAGAAAAATAAAATAAAAAGTCAAAGTCTAGGAGGTAGGAGATGGGTGAGTTGGTTGTTAGGTTGAAAAAGAGGGGATATTGGTGTTAGAATAAAGAACAAAAAGGGGTGTAAAGTGGTACATTTCTGAAAGAGAGATAGACAAGGAAGAGAGAGTGCATTAAATGAGGTGAGAGTGTGTGGTTGGTGGAGAGTATGGTAGTGCGGTTCTTTCCCAAACAAAATAAAGTACAAGGAAGAAAAAGAGTACTAGCTTCATTAAATGAGAGATATGGAGACAAGCTGTATTTTGATTCAGCTGGTACGTAACAGTTGAATTCCTAACAAAAAAGAGGGAGAGAGAGAAGGACGCAAAGTCTTCTCCTCGTTAATCCGTCTCCACGTGCCTGATCGAAGGGCGGGCTTTCACGCGTCGTGCATAGAAAGGAAAGCACCGAGTGTTGCATACTCGCATGTCATGCGACTAGACGACGATTCATCCGAAGGAAAAGCAATGAAGCTTTAAACTCATGTACACACACCCATGAAGCTTGTACTTTGCTTTAATTTACATTTCTCAGCTCTTTGATCAAATTAAATATCCACTAACATCTTCAAAATATCTTCCAACCCAAATATCAGTGTATTTTTCAAGAAGATGAGCAATTTTCTCAAGAACACTTCCATCTTTTTCAGTAAAAAATTTATCGAACAAAAATAGCAAAATATTTAACGATAGATTTGAATCACAATCGTAATTTTTTTGTATTTAATATCTGATGCGATATCAGCTCTTCGATCGTCTGGTTCTCACTTCACGGGTGATTCTGGTCGTCCTGGGCTTGACCTGCGACCACAATCACAAAAGGAATGGAAACGTTAACCGTTCTCCGGGAGGAGGTCCCGGGAAAACGCTCCGATGCCTAAGTCAGATCTCCGGCAGGGTTTTCGTAAGTGTATAATAAGAGTTTAGAGTATATTGGTCTCGATCCCCTTACCGGATGCCCTCTAGGGGCTTTTATACGTCTTTCCCTGTCTGGCTATAGCCGACAAGATCTTGGCTATGACAGGAGGGGACCAAGCCGTCCGTTGGTAGTACGATCTTCGTCCTTTGCCGCGCCCCTATTGGCTCAGACCGGCTGGAATGGGGCGCGCACGATCTGTGTCAGGCGTGGGTACTACGCGTGAGTTGAGGAGTGTGGCGCCGAGTACAGTTAATGCTGGTCGTTCCAGCGGACACATTATTAGTGAGCTGGAATGTGTTTCTCAAGGAGGATCTCGCCAGGGCGATTTCTCCATTGGCTGGAAGGTTCTTCCTGGTGAGGACCTTCCAGCGGTTGGCGATCCTAGAATGCACACGGGTGTTCTGGAAGACGCGCTAGCAGTTGCCAGATGGCACGCTATCAAGTCTCCCTAGCCTTAGGCATTATTACGTTTGCGTAGCTAGTAATGGTGGCTAGGGCTAGCATTAAGTAAATCACGCTGATGCGACCGTTTATTCAGACGGAGTTAATCATTATCTTTGAATTTTGAAACTCCCGCTTTCGACTTTTCTTTATCCCACCTCTTTATATCCTCCTTTTTCTCCGTTGGTTAGTTTCTTTGCGGTTTCTTTTCCCTTTGTCGATTTCTTGCTCTTCTCCTTCCTTATTCTTTGTTCGTCGTCAAGATGAGTTCTTCTTCAGGTGTCGGTCCTGACTCTCGGTATTACGATTCACTCGTGGCTCGCTACGGCTTTCAACCGGAGGATGGTGTGGAACTTCCCGCCGACGAAGCTATTTTCTCTTTTCCTCCTGCGGGGAAGATTGGTATGTATCTGAAACATTTCGAGGTCGGTTATCGTTTACCTACATCAGATTTTTTCATGGAGGTTCTCGACCATTACCACGTCCATATTCATCAACTGGTTCCTAACGGTGTAAATAAGGTTATCGCTTTCGAACTTCTGTCCAGGGCTGTTCACCTGGAGCCTGACTTGTACGTTTTCCGTCATTTCTTTCGGTTTACTCGTGCTTCTACCGGGAACAACTATACCTTCTGTGTTCGCAAGATCGTCCCACACTTGTTACCGACCAGAAGGGAACTGCTCGGAACTGGTCTCAGCATTTTATTTGGGTTAACGAGCACCGAGTGGGTGTTATGAGGCATCGTGTCGACCCTATCACTGACCGTGTTTTCACTCTCTTCCCCGCGAAAGAAGCTATTGCAAAGGTTCTCCGTTCTTTCCATGTGGTTGGTGGGGAGCTTCCTGAGTATATTCTAGCCGGTGCTGGCATGAGTACTTCCTGGCGGCTTCGTGGCAAGATGCCTGAGTTCTTTACCATCGTGGACGGTTAGTACTGCTCCTTGTTGCTCTGCTTTCTTACTCTCCTTTTCCCCTCTTTTTTTTTGAAAATAAAGAAAAATGGGGGATGCTTGACAGATTTTCTTTGTTACAGGTCGGGAAAATGACATCCGGTTTACTGATGTGCTGGCGAAGAATTATCGTGGTAGTCTCCATTATCGTGAAATTCCATTGGTTGATCGGGTGCTGCCTTCTCGTGCCTTCCGACATAAGGCTTTTATTACTCGGGCCTCGGCGGTGCAAGAGGAGGAGAGACGAAAGGATGCGAGCATTGGGGCTTTGGTTTTTTCGGCTCTTGATGGGAGGGTTATTGATGCGGAAGTTAGTGGTGAGCAAGGTGGTTCTTCTAGGGCTTTGGTGAAGAGGCGTGCGGGGTTATTTGCTGCTGGTGAGGGTTCTGGGAGCGTCGTGTTGCCACGGCGATTGCGTCCTCGTCGTTTGGCTGGTAGTGGTGGGGGCTTAGGGTTTATTCCCCCTCAGTCTCCTGTGATTAACATTGCCGACGACACATCGCAGGGTGCAGAAATGGGGATGGACTAGGGTGGGGGTGCTCGTATCGGTACCCATCCTGTTCTCGAGAACGTTCGTGGAGAAGGTTCAGGGGAAAGCAATCATTCACTGCCGGTTGGGCCTCAACCTCCTCACCCGGATTTTAGTGGTTTTAGTCGCCGTGGGAGTACAGCTGCCTTGCGGGCCCCCCCGTTGGGTTCTATGGAGGGTGGTCATGTTGCCTCTACCAGGGTGTTTGTTCCTGGGTGGTCTTTATCGGAGGGTGCACGCCTTTCAAATTACCAGACTGCCTTGGAGTTCACGCAACATGCGTTTCCTCCGGGTACTCGTTCGGAGATGGGGAGTTATTCCCCGGCCGATTTGGTGGGTTCTCTCCGGTATGCATCTGCCCAGAGCGCTTGCTTCTTTGGTGAAAGTGCAAATCGTTTGGAGCAGATGCTGGCCGCCAATGCTGATCGTCCTTCCCTCCAGCCGGAGTTAGATGCTGCTCGCGCTGAAGTTGTCAAACATGAGGGTTTATTGAAGGACCATCAATCTCAAGTGGCATCTCTGCAGGCGGTTGGGGAAGAGGCTGCCCGGTTGAGGGAGCAGTTGTCCTTGCTTGGTCAGGAAAAAACTGAACTTCAAGGTGCTCTGGTTGCTGTGAAATCTGAGAATGAGGGCTTGCATATCCAGCTTGAAAGCGCTGAGAGAGATGCTGCAGAGCGTGACCGGGTGGCACAGGCCAAGACACAGGCGCTTGAGGAGGCGGAGGCGGACTTGTCCTGGCTTCTGACCAATGGTATTGTAGGTGTTGTTGACTTGGTTATGGAAAGCCGGGACTTTGGGATGGGCGTGCACCGTCTCCGGGAGGTGTGTTTGGCAGCTGGGCAGGCTCAAGGTTATTCTCGTGCCATAAAGGACGTGAAGGCGGGCAAGGAGATTGCGGTAGAGGAGGAGGAGCCCCCCTTGATATTGATTTGGAGGTGGATGAGGCAGTGGATGCGTTTATGAATGTTGATTACGCCACGGCCTTCAAACTTGGGGAGCTCGGTGTTCCGGACTTGAAGGCCTTGCTGGATCCAAGCAGTGTTGCCGGCCCCTCTCATGCGTAGCAGGTATTTGATTTCTTGTTTGCTTGTCTTGTGGTTGTGATGAAACAATGTTTGTAAGGCCCTTCTGAGGCCAGTTGGACAATGTTTTTATTTTACTTTGTAAGGCTTACGAGCCGAGGCGATGTTGTTTGGTTATTTTCCACTGGATGTTGACTTGGTTTGCATTGTGGGCCCTTTCTATTTTTCATGCGATTGTTTGAGTTTGTTGTTGTTAGACAAGATTGGGATGGTTGGTTGGTTAGCTTTTATTCGTAATTCTTCACTCTGTTTGCAATCGTGAATGCATATTGGTATGGTTCTTCTAAGGTGGTTAGCTTGGGTAAAGCTTGATGAGACTGTGATTGAAGGTTGTTGAGTTTTCTAGGGTGTGTTTCATCTTTTACGTCTGTAAGGTTTAAGATCAGGAGTTACCATGTCTTTCCCGAATTGTTTTAACGAGATGGCTTTGTTAGGTCCAGGACTGGGAGTTGTTCTGCCCATTGGGTAGCTCTCTCTTTATGGTTTGTATGGTTTAGGACCATGAGTTACTGAGTCCGCTGAGGGGTATTTCACCCTTAAGGTTTTTAAGACTAGGACCAGGAGTCGCTGAGCCTTCTTCGGGATATTTCACCCGGATAACCTTGCTAAGACCAGGACCAGGAGTCGCTGAGTCCGCTGAGGGGTATTTCACCCTTAAGGTTTTTAAGACTAGGACCAGGAGTCGCTGAGCCTTCTTCAGGGTGTTTCACCTGGATAACCTTGCTAAGACTAGGACCAGGAGTCGCTGAGTCCGCTGAGGGGTATTTCACCCTTAAGGTTTTTAAGACTAGGACCAGGAGTCGCTGAGCCTTCTTCAGGGTGTTTCACCTGGATAACCTTGCTAAGAATAGGACCAGGAGTCGCTGAGTCCGCTGAGGGGTATTTCACCCTTAAGGTTTTTAAGACTAGGACCAGGAGTCGCTGAGCCTTCTTCAGGGTGTTTCACCTGGATAACCTTGCTAAGACTAGGACCAGGAGTCGCTGAGTCCGCTGAGGGGTATTTCACCCTTAAGGTTTTTAAGACTAGGACCAGGAGTCGCTGAGCCTTTTTCGACATTTTATTCATTCGTAACATGCATAAGTGAAAGCAACAATTTCATTCATTACTTTGTTCATCTGGTGGTTACAATTTTGGATAGATGTTGATGGCGGGGCTTATCTGGCATTTTCCCTAGCAGTGGAACTGTTTGAGATTATGAACGTTCCATGTTCGCGGTATCGCTCGGCCTTCCAAGGTTTCCAGGACGTAGCATCCTTTTGAGTTGGCCTCTGTGACTCTGTATGGGCCTTCCCATGTTGGGCCAAGTTTACCTCGCGGTTCAGCATGGCTTGCTTCGTTTTTTCGGAGGACTAAGTCGCCTACCCCAAAACGTTTTTCTCGAACTCGCGCGTTGTAGTATTTCTCTGTTGTCGCCTTGTAGCATGCCTGTCGTATATTATCTAATTCTCGCTTCTCCTCCAGGATATCCAAATTGAGGCGGAGATCCTGGTTGTTGTTGTCTTCCGTGAATTCGGTGGTGCACAGGCTGCCTATGAAGATTTCCGGTGGCAGTACGGCTTCCGTGCCGTACGTCAGTCTGAATGGGGTTTCCTTTGTGGACGTTCGTGGGGTGGTACGATATGACCAAAGTACCGTGGGTAATTCTTCCACCCAGCGACCTTTCGCTTTCCCCAGTCTTTTCTTTAGTCCTGCCACCAATGTTTTGTTGGATACTTCAGTTTGACCGTTGGCTTGGGGATGTGCAACGGATGTGAACTTTTGTTTGATTAGTCTCTCGGCACACCATGTGCGGAATGGGTCTTTCGCAAATTGTAAGCCGTTGTCACTAACTAGGACTTTTGGGGTGCCAAATCTGGTTAGGATGTTCTTCCACATGAACTTAATCATGTTCCTCCCCGTTATTGATGCGACGGCCTCTGCCTCGATCCATTTGGTGAAGTAATCTACTGCTACGATGAGAAACTTCACTCGGCTAGGTGCTTCCGGGAACGGGCCGACTATATCAATTCCCCTTTGGTAAAAAGGCCATGGACTTGAAATGCTGGTCATGGGGACCGCTGGTAAGTGGTGGAGCGGTGAAAAGGTTTGGCAGGTGGCACATTTCTTTGTTACTTCTGTTGTGTCTGCATGGATGTCTGGCCAGTATACTCCCGCTCTGAGGGTTTTTCCGGTGAGTGCTCTGGCTCCCTCGTGCGCTCCGGCTTCGCCAACGTGTATTTCTTCCAATACAGTCTTTCCTTCCTCCAGGGTAATGCATTTTAGCCAAGGCGTGTCTGATTCTTGCTTTGTGGGTTGACTTGTGGCTGCTTCGCCTTCCTCTGGCATTTCTGCCAGAAAATCTGCTAGTGCTTGGCCCTTGATGCTTGTTCTTGGCTTGTAGTCGATATCATGTTCCCCTAGCTCGATGGCCCACTTGGCTAGGCGGCCGGATTTCTCTGGTTTCAGTAGGATTTGGCGGATCGGTTGGCTTGTCAACACTTCAATATGGTGAGCTTGGAAATAACGTCTCAGTCGACGTGCTGCATAGATTAAAGCTAGGACTAACTTTTCTAATTGCGGGTAACGTAGTTCTGGCCCTTGAAGCGCCTGGCTAACGAAGTAGACTGGTCTTTGTTGGTGTTCCCTTTCCACAGTTAGAATTGCGCTTATTGCGTCTGGTGACGCCGCTAGGTGTATGGATAACTTCTCTCCTGGGACTGGGCATGCTAGTGTGGGCAACGATTTCATTGCTTCTTTTAAATGTGTCAGAGCGGTTTCTGCCTCGTCTGTCCATCGAAAATTGTTTTTGTCAACGCAGCCTTTCAGCGTGTTGAACAGCGGAAGGGCTTTTTCTGCTGACTTTGCTACGAAGCGTCCCAGGGCTGTGAGTTTTCCGCTGAGTCCTTGTATTTCTCGCAGGCATGCTGGTGATTTTATCTCGACGAAGTATTTTATCCTTTCCGGGTTTGGTTGGATACCTTCTCGTGTGACGTAATATCCCAGAAACTTTCCTTCTTCTACACCGAAGGTGCATTTGGTCGGGTTTAGTTTCATTTGGATTTTGGAAAGTGTTTTAAGGGTTTCTTCAATGTCTTGTAGCAAAGATTGTTCTGCGCGGCTTTTTATGACCATGTCGTCGACATATACTTCGACGTTTCTTCCGATCTGGTCTTTGAACGTCTTGTCGACGAGTCTTTGGTATGTTGCCCCAGCGTTTTTTAGACCGAACGGCATTTTCTGGTAACAAAAGGTGCCGTGATCCGTGTAAAAGGCTGTTTTGTCTTCGTCTTCTTTCCGCATGAGAATTTGGTGGTAACCCTTATAGGCGTCTAGGAAACATTTCCACTTAAACCCCTCCAGCGATTCCACTTTCTGGTCTATCTCGGGGAGTGGATAACCATCTTTCGGGCATGCTTTGTTTAAATCGGTGTAGTCAATGCACATTCTCCAGCTGCCATCGCTTTTCTTTACCATGACTGGGTTGGCTATCCATGTTGGGAAGAAAGCTTCGCGGACGATAACTGCTTGTACTAACTTGGCGACTTCTGCATTGATGGCATTGTTGCGTTCTCCTGCTTGGCCACGGCGTTTTTGTTTGACCGCATTGCTTCCTGGTATGATGTTAAGATTGTGTTCGATGGTTGTTCTTTCTACTCATACCATGTCCGCTGGCTCCCAGGCGAATACTTGTTTATATTTTCTGAGTAGGGATATCACCTTTTTTCGTAACTCGGTCGGTAATGTGCTTCCGACTTGTATTTTTTGGTCTGGATAATCGTGGTGAATTATTTCTCTGCTTTCCTCAGGTTCGTCTCTTGGGCGTTTTCGTTTGCCGTTGATATCTGTGGGCAGCATTATCTGGTAGCATTTAAGTGTCTTTTGTGGCGTTGCTAGGACGGTGGCCATGCCAGCATCTGTTGGGAACTTGATTATACCATGTAGTGTTGATGCCACAATGTCGAAGTATAGCGCTGCTGGTCTTCCCAGGATGATGTTGTGTTCTGATGGTGCCCGTACTACTGTGAATTCGAGTGTAACTGTTTTCTTTTGCTGACCATCATCTATCGTGATGGGCAGGTAGATCATTCATGTGGGTATGATGATGTGCCCTGTGAAGTCGGTTAAATTTCCCGCTGGGGGGCGCAAAACTGCCCTCCATTCCCGCGGCAGCTGGCGGAAGCAATGTTCGAACATGATATCCGCTGCACTACCACTATCGATATGCACGTGGTGGATGATGATGTCTCGTATTCTGGCTTGGATAATGAGTGGGTCGTCGCCGCTCCACCCTTCTGGCTTCTTGTCTCTGCTGGAAAATGATATCTGTTGTTCATCGACATCTGGTGTTTGTTCTCGTGTTCTGCGATGGTGTTTGTGTATTACAAGAATCTCTGGCCCCTTCTTTGGCGCGTCCATGGTTTTTGCGAGTGTGTCGTTTCTACCGTTTTTCGGGCGAATTGATTTGGCGATGTCATTTAAGTTTCCTCGTTGTATTCTTTGGTCAAGCTCCTTCTTTAGCACGGCGCATTCTGCCGTGTCATGCCCGTAGCATTTATGGAATTCGCAGTACTTAGATTGATCTCTCGGACGTTCTGATGTTCTTTTCGCCTGCTTGCTTTTGTCAGACACAGCCAGAATGTCTGTTCGCTTGTATCTCCTGTCATCTCTGTAGTGGTTGTTGTAGGGTTTTTGGGGTTTACCTCTTCTGAAAGGTTGCCGTCTTTCGCCAAGGTATTGTGAGTGGTTTTCTCTGGCTTTTGAGGAGGAAGTGGCTGCAGCTTTTAGGTATGCTTCTTTGGCAGCCGTGCCTTCTTCCTGGCGCAGGAAACGTTCTACTCGCTCTTTCATTTCTTGTCGAGTGGCTGGTGGTTTTCCTAAGAATTTCGTTGATAACGGGCCTGGCAATAAACCATGTGTGAAAGCTCCGGTTACTAGGTTGTCGTTTTGTCCTGGTACATTTAATGTTGCTTCATTGAATCGTTTGAAATATGCTCTAATCGGTTCACCCTCCAGTTGCTTACACCCAATGATCTCTCGGATGTCTCCTCTATATTTACGTAGTTGCATGAAGTTTGAGAGGAATTGTTCTTTGAGCTCCGTAAAGTTTCTGATGCTGCTTGGCGCGAGGCTTTTGAACCATGCGCCGGCGTTCCCGTCAAGCGTCGTCGGGAAGTGTGTACACCAGAAGCGTTCGTCTAACTTCAATGATTGCATATGCCATTCGTAAGTGTCGATATGGCTATCTGGGCAGGTTGTTCCATTATAGGTTTTTAGGTGTGGTAGCTTGGCCGTGTTAGGCATGTCGTAGTCGTGTATTTCTTTAACGAACGGGGATTTATATGCTACAGGGGGAAGCGGGTTCGTGTTGATTGTTGTTTGGATGGGAGATGTGATGGGTTGGTATATCGGCGATTGTGTGTAGAACAGAGGGAGTGCGCTGGTCGGTATGCCTCCTAAGGATGGGACGGGTGTGTTTACTGGTGCTTGTGTAAAGCTTGCGAATAATGGTGCTACCGCTGGTTGAGGTGGCTGGAGGAAAGAGGTGGGTGAAGGGGTGAACATTGGTGGTCCCGTTGAGGGTTGGAATGGTGTGAAAGGGTAGCTAAACGGTATATACGGCGGCGGTGTACTGAAGGGTACGGGTGTTATACTCTGTTGGAATGGCGATGAAGGAACTGGTGTTTGGGGGATCAAGGGAGGTGCCAGTGGGCTAGTTCTTGGTGGTGATGGTGTTGTTGGTAACGTTTCTATCGATATTGGGCCTAATGGTAACATTGAATGTATGGGGCTTCTGGGGTTGTTACCGCTGCTGGTTTGTCCTTCAGTCGTCATTGCCGGAGATTAAAGTGGTGGTTTCTTGTTGCTCGTCACAACACGGATGGCGCCAATGATGCGATATCAGCTCTTCGATCGTCTGGTTCTCACTTCACGGGTGATTCTGGTCGTCCTGGGCTTGACCTGCGACCACAATCACAAAAGGAATGGCAACGTTAACCGTTCTCCGGGAGGAGGTCCCGGGAAAACGCTCCGATGCCTAAGTCAGATCTCCGGCAGGGTTTTCGTAAGTGTATAATAAGAGTTTAGAGTATATTGGTATCGATCCCCTTACCGGATGCCCTCTAGGGGCTTTTATACGTCTTTCCCTGTCTGGCTATAGCCGACAAGATCTTGGCTATGACAGGAGGGGACCAAGCCGTCCGTTGGTAGTACGATCTTCGTACTTTTCCGCGCCCCTATTGGCTCAGACCGGCTGGAATGGGGCGCGCACGATCTATGTCAGGCGTGGGTACTACGCGTGAGTTGAGGAGTGTGGCGCCGAGTACAGTTAATGCTGGTCGTTCCAGCGGACACATTATTAGTGAGCTGGAATGTGTTTATCCAGGAGGATCTCGACAGGGCGATTTCTCCATTGGCTGGAAGGTTCTTCCGGTGAGGACCTTCCAGCGGTTGGCGATCCTGGAATGCACACGGGTGTTCTGGAAGACGCGCTAGCGGTTGCCAGATGGCACGCTATCAATATCCAACAAAAACAATTTTTCGTCTAGAACATATTAATTTTAAACTAGGAAAAATGTTTTGTTTTACTTGTATTTAAACATTTTAAGTCATTTACGATTTGTTTTTGCAGAAATGAAATTGAGCACAGTAGAATACAAAGGACCGATTTTAATACGAGTTTTTCAAAGTGTACGAAACCAGAGTTTAAGTACAATATAAGTGAAGAACAAGTAAGGACAACTACTATGACTCTGATACCCATTGCTGAAAATTAAAGAAATACGAATGTTGGGTCGGGGATCTTTCGCTCAACAATAAACGAAAAAGTAAAAATGAAGTGCAAAAATGTCAAGAAACGGTATATTGAAGTGCGGAAAATATAAATGACTTGAAATATAAACTGCGTCATATTAAATAAATTGTAAAGACGGGTGCGAAAATTAAACGACAAGAATTTAAACGATATAATGTAATTCGGATGTTCATTGATATAAAAGAGATGTTACAAATTTAAAATTGGGCTCACAAAAACACTCTTTCTAATCTATGATGAATTACATTGACACACACACACAAAGACTTTTGAAAGAAAAGGAGATTAAATAAGGCTTTGATGTTCATGTGGCTGTGGAGAATTCTCCAGCCACTTCTCCAGTTCCTTTAGACTACATTGGAGTGATAGTGTAGTGTGGTGTTGTCTTGTAGTCGGATCATGACCAAAGGCTCCTATTTATATGAGCAAAAAGAGATCAGTAGTACAAAAGAAACGTTAAACTATTTCCATAGCCTAGATACACTCAAATATAATAAAAAATATCTTCAACATTGTTGTGTTAAGGCTTGGACCTAATGAATTGATATTCTGTATAAAGTGCTAATCTCTATTTTCCCGTGAATGATTTTCATTAACACAAAACAATAAATACAAAGCCAATATGGGCCAGAGATACATACGAGGCATATACAATGGGCTATCTAATAAGAATACAAATACACAATTGGGTACAATATAGTCCGCTAACATCCCCCCGCAGTTTTATCGGGAGGACGATTTCGAACGTTCAAACTGGTCTTGAAATCGTTGAAGAGTTGCGTCGGAAGTCCTTTGGTGAAGATGTCGGCATATTGAGCGGAGGATGGCACATGAAATACTCGAACAGTGTCGCGAGCAACCAGATCTCGCACAAAATGTATGTCAATTTCTATATGTTTGGTGCGCTGGTGTTGTACTGGGTTCGAAGTCATATATATACGAAGCTGATGTTATCACAGTATACGAGCGTGGCGTTGGATGGGGGGGCAAGCAGGTTTCGAACCCAGCATATTTCAGCAACGGCATTAGCGACGCCACGATATTCCGCCTCGGCACTCGATCTAGAAATAACCCCCTGCCGTTTGGACGACCAAGATATGAGATTATCACCGAGAAATACGCAGTAGCCTGATGTCGATCGACGAGAGACCGGGCATCCCCCCCAGTCAGCGTCAGAGTACGCGTGAAGATCAGACATGGGGGAAACGTGAAGCTGCAAGCCGTGGTCAAGGGTGCCTCGAATGTAGCGCAATATGCGCTTGAGTGCATGGAAATGTGGCTCCCGTGGGTCATGCATAAATAAGTAAATCTGTTGTACCGCAAAAGCGATGTCAGGGCGAGTGAATGTGAGATACTGAGGAGCTCCGGCAAGACTGCGATACAAAGACGGGTCTGCAACGGGGGGGCCCGTGGCATCCAGCTTATGGGTGGTCTCGGCTGGTGTACGGGCTGGATTGCACTGAAGCATATTAGCTCTCTCAAGGATCTCAGAAGCATATTTTGTCTGAGAGAGAAAGAGACCCTGAGAGGAACGAGTGGCGGATATCCCCAAAAAGTAGTTAAGCTCCCCAAGATCGGGCATAGCAAACTCACAGCTGAGCTGGCTGATTACAGAGCGAAGGAGGTTCGTAGAAGATGCAGTCAGCACAATGTCATCGACGTATAAAAGGAGATGCAGTGTCGGCGCCATGGTGGTAGATAAAGAGAGAGGAATCAGTAAGGCTGTGCTGAAATCCCATATGAATGGCGTGCTGAGCAAAGCGCTGGTACCAGGCCCTGGGGGCCTGTTTGAGACCATAGAGGGACCGCTGTAGATGACAGACATAGTCGGGATGCTGGGTGTCTCGAAAACCAGGGGCTGATGCATATAGACCGTCTCCTGAAGATGTCCGTGAAGGAATGCATTTTTCACGTCAAGCTGGTGAATTGGCCAGTGTCTAGAGATGGCCAAATTCAAGACAGTTCGGATGGTTGCAGGTTTGACAATCGGACTAAAAGTCTCATCGTAGTCAATGCCCGGCTGCTGACTACGTCCGTTAGCCACTAAGCGCGCTTTGTAGCGTGATAGGGAGCCATCAGCATTAAATTTATGTTTAAAGAGCCACATGGAACGAACCACATTTGCACCCGGTGGTCGCGGAACAAGGACCCAGGTGCCATTGGTAATAAGAGCATTATATTCCTCATGCATGGCTTTATGCCAGTGTGGATCTTTCAAAGCCTGCAAGTGTGACCTCGGGACAGAGGATATGGAGGTGGAGAGAAGGTTGAGGCGTTGGGTGGGTTGACAATGCCACTTCTGGATCGAATGTGTATATGGTGGGTAGGAGGGGGTGGGGGTGGTTGGTGAGGTGAGGGGGCGGTGAGGGCGGAGAAATATGGTCGTCGCCCTGGAGTGGAAAAGGCGGATCAGAAATATGTAGAGCAGGGTCTAATATCTGACGGAGAGTGGGAGACCGGTCAGACTCAAAGAGGAAGTCATAGGAGGGTGGGTCGGAGGGGGTTACTGATCCGTAGGGAAAAATGGTCTCGTCGAATGTGACATGGCGTGAGATAATGACCTTCCGGGTGGAGAGGTCGAAACAACGAAAGCCGCGGTGGTAGGAGGGATATCCCAAGAAGACACACGGTGTAGATCGAGGCTGAAGCTTATGGGTGGTGTTAAGGCGTGGGAAGCACAGACAACCAAATACACGAAGGTGGTCGTATGTTGGGTGGCGTTGGAAGAGACGAAAGTGGGGTGTGGCATTAGAGATGGACACGGATGGAAGAATGTTGAGTAGGTGGGCAGCCATATGTAGAGCTTCGGGCCAAAATGTGGGAGGTAAGTGGGAGTGGGAAAGGAGAGTGCGCATCATGTTATTGATGGTGCGGATCATTCGTTCAGACCTGCCATTTTGTTGGGAGGTGTGAGGACAGGAGAACCGAAAGGTGATACCGTGGGTGGTGAAATAGTCATGAAAGGCCTTATTGTTGTATTCCGCCCTGTTATCCCACTGTAAATGTTTGATGTGACCCCCAAATTGAGTTTGAATGATATTCGAGAGGTGTAAAAATTTAGCAAAGACTTCAGATTTCTGTTTTAGGGGGTAAACCCAAAGATAATGTGTGAAGTGATTAAGAAACAAGACATAATAACGAGAACCACCACAACTAGAAATAGGAGATGTCCACAAATCAGAATGTATAATTTCAAATGGTTTAGTAACAACAGAATCAGACAAATAAAAAGGAAGCCTAGTGTGTTTGCCAAGTTGACAAGCTTGCAAATAACATTATTTTTTGGTAAACGACATGAAATAGAACTATTTGAAAGTAAATGGTTCAAGACTTGATCTCCGGGATGACCGAGTCGTTGATGCCAAGTGGAGGATGACGTGGACACAAAAGCATGACTTGTGGAACTAGAAACTGGGTAGAGAGGCCCGGAGCTGTCACAGCGGATTAGAGGGCGGCGTGTCTGATAATCAAGAACAGTAAAACCGTAAGGATCAAAATCAATAGAACAATTATTATGGGTTGTGAATTTGCGGACAGATATGAGGTTTTTAATGATATTGGGTGTGATAAGAACATTTTGTAAATGTAAGGGACGGTACGGGTTCGGTATGGGAAATGTGGATTGTCCCGAGGTCAGAACGGGTATTGCAGATCCATTACCGACATAAATAGAATGAGGCATATAATGATTATTACAAAGAGAATCGAGTATACCAGCGTTTGCGTGAACATGGTCGGTGGCCCTGGTATCCATGACCCATCCATCTTGCCCGGGATCATTGAGTGTTATCGTGCTGAACAAACTGGGAAGAGACGTGGGTTGATCATTTGACCCAAGCCAAGCCCAAGGGGGCTGTTCTGGACCAGAAACGTGATGGGCCTGAGGAGGCTGGTTCGTGGGCTGCTGGTGCGTGTTGGGCCTGCTGTCGAGCAATCCTTGGCTGTTGGGTGTGGGCATATTCCAGCCGTGGGCTTGTGGTGGATACAGAGAAGCAGCCCAAGTAGGTGTTGGAGGCAAATGTGAGAAGCCCCACGGTGGGTGTTGAGGCGGTGGTATGTAGAACCAGCCGTATCGACCGTTGGAGGGTGTGGAGGTGGCGGCGGAGGATGGATTTTGGCGGTGCCGGTTGTGAGAGGTGCCCCCTCCCCGGTTGTTCTTACCGCCTCGAGTATTACCATTGTGTCGGGAGTGGTTTCCACCCCCTCGGTTGGAGGTGTTGGCACCGACATGAAGGAAAGAGGGTGCAGATGAGTGGCTGTCCTGCGAAGGAGCGTGAACAGGAGTCGTAGAAAGGCGGGTTTCTTCCATAGAAAGCATCGATCTCATCTCGGAAAAGCTCGGGAAAGGTTTACTGTGACGGATAATATTGGCAACAATGTCATACTTACTCGAGAGGCCATTGAGTGCATGAATCACAACGTTCCGTTCTTTAACTTTCTCTCCAAGACCCTCGAGAAGATCAGCGAGTTTCTTGACTTTATCACAATATGCGTGAACAGTAAGGTCTCCCATGGCAATGTTTCTGAGTTCGGTTTCAAGCTGCATGGCAGTGGATTCTTGGTTCTCGTAGAAGATAGAATGAAGGTTAAGCCACACTTTCCGGGCTGTTGCTTTGGTGGAGTACGCAGATGTGATGAGGGTCTGGGAAATCGATCCAAAGATCCAAAGTTTTACCATGGAATCGATTTGCTGCCATTCAGAATCAGTAGGAGGGGACTTAGGGGCATCATAGGAGTCGTTGATGTGGTCCAAGACATCGTAAGCGATGCAGTGGGCGGTGAACAGGTCGCTCCAGGGCTCGTAGTTGCGAGTTGCAAGGTCTAGGGTGAGTGGGACGTAGGATTTAATGTTAGTAATCCCATACGCCTTGTGGGTGGTTTTTGGATGATTGATGTGTTCTCCAGACATGGTGAGTGTGGAGGAGAAGTACTGAGAAGGAGCAGCAAGGATTTAATGTTACGGAGAAGGAGCAGCAAGGGTTCGCTGCAGGTGGAAGAAGAAAAGAAGAAGAAGGCGGGAAGAAGGAGATGTCGTCAGAGGGGAAGAACGACAAGGGAGGGTTCGGCTAGGGTTTTAGAGAAGATTAGCTCTGATACCATGCTAATCTCTATTTTCCCGTGAATGATTTTCATTAACACAAAACAATAAATACAAAGCCAATATGGGCCAGAGATACATACGAGGCATATACAATGGGCTATCTAATAAGAATACAAATACACAATTGGGTACAATATAGTCCGCTAACATAAAGCTCGATCACCATTTGACATAAATATAATACATTTGTTTGACGAAAAGTCAATTGGACCGAATGTTATTTTGACCGAAAGTTAATTGGACCGAATGTTATCTTGACTGAAAGTTAATTGGACCAAATGTTATCTTTACCGAAAGTCAATTGGACCAAATGTTATCTTGACCAAAAGCCACTTCTGTGGATGTCACGTAGCCTCAACATATCTCGGGCAGCTACGTTTCCAATACCCCTTTTGTTGACAATAGAAACAAATGGCCTCATTTGGGTCACTGATGGGAGCTATCTCAGAGTCAACATTTCTTTTGAGGCATTGGTTAGACTGTCAAACCTTATCCTTTTCCTTTCCATTGGAATGAGAAACTTTCTTCCTTTTATCAGCACCATGATGAATGGCCAAGACAGGAGCGGTGGAGCTTGAGCCATGAGTTTTCTATTGGAATAATGTCCAAGGTCATCAACTTGATAGAATACTTCTGATAAAAGGTGGAGTCCTTATAGGTTGCCCTCAGAACCCAGATTAATATTCAGAGTCAAAATAGAAGAAATGTCATTTAGTTAATTAATTTATAGATAATAAATTAATTAGAAACTAAAAGAATAATAATAATTTAATTGGTAAATTAATCTATAATTAATTTGGAACCAATTAAAGGCACTGGATTATAATTGATTAAAGATATAATCAATAGAACAAGTCCAGGGGGTGCGGCCGCCAAAAGGCTCCTAAGTTTAAAACCCTAGGAGCCTTTGTACTATAAATAGAGGCCTTGGGGTGACACCCAAAGGCATCCAAAAACCCTTTGAGCCGCTAGCTCCCTACCTCCCTCCTCCCTCTGTGAAAACTCTTCCCTCTCTAGGGTTAGAGTTCTTTGCTCTTGATCCGCCTGGTTTTCTAGTCGTCCCTGGGTACAAGCCACTAGAGGGATTCTCATTTTGGATCCTGATCATCCCTGTAATCATGGCCCTGACTAGATCACAAAGAAGAAGACTTCTTGAGGTACATTCTTTAAGTTTCAAAGTTGCTATGATCTGCTATGAACTGTATGATCCTAAACTGTGTTCATGAAATTTATGTGGTTTTGATCTTATCTGTCTTCCACTACAGTGTTATGTGTTTATGTGATCAAATCCCAACATTTTTGTCATACTTGCTTCGACAGTTTTCAGCATGTTGTGTAGTTCCATCAAGGTCTTATCCAATTTGTTGATGTTATTGTTCAAGATGAATTGTTGGTATGAACCAGAAAGCGAGTTAAGTACCATATCAATGGCCAACTCCTTTAGGAATTGGACACCGAGATTCTCCAATCTGTCTATGCACGGTTTTATTTTCTAAACATGAGTACACATATATCCTCCTTCTAGAAGTTTACATGCCATGAGGGATTTTACAATCTCGAATCGCTCCAGCCTTGCCTGCTCCTGAAACATTTCTCTGAGCTGGTAATTTATGTCATACGCCCTAACATTCTTAAAGATCTTTTGGAGCTCGGAGGACATGTTCACTAACATAAGGCAAAGCAACCTTATCCGACTCATCATAATGCTTATCATAAGCAGCAACCTGTTCTTTGGTAGCATCGTCAGTAAGTACGGGGATATCCTCATCAAGAACATTTGTTCTCGTACCTTAGGGTGATCCTAAAGAAACAAATCTAATCAAGATAATTTGGTCCTATGAGTTTCTCCCTTGATAGTACGGAGAGCAGAGGTAAGTTTGAGTTAGGTAGTGGTGGAGGAGGAAACAGAGGTTGTGGAGGGGGAAGGTTTGAATTAGCATTTGCAGCAGACATCTATACAATGAAGTTTTAGTTAGTTTGATTAATCCTTAAAAAATAATTAACCAAGAACAAAATTATTTAACAAGGCTAGGATCCATATTTCACTTCATGACGTGAAGATGGATGTTGTAGTCACACCATGAAGCTTATTTAGGTGGGAAATAATATTCACCAATTTCAATAACTGTGCAATTCCTATATCTCGAGATTCATTGACTAAGGTCAATGGCATGTTAATCTTGTTTATGCATATATTGGTCCATGACAGGGATGTCGTGGATCATGAATTAGATGGTGGATCAACCATGCAGAACACGTGATTCTTGGCTCAAGATATGTTTAAGTATCGTGAGTATCACGTCACCTTCAACTACAATGTCAATTTGACGTGTTGGCAAACTGCACACACTCCATCAATAGATTATAAAGAAAATGTGTGTTTTTCGTGGGTAGCATATGATTCACGTTTTTACTTATTTAAAATGGGATTTTGTTGTAATACTTTAAGTTAATACCTTTTAACTTGAAACATTTTCCCGTCAAACCGTTTTGGTAACTCCATTCAAAACGCAAAAGGCGGTGAGGGTGGTAAGCATTAAGCTTTTAAAAACCGACCTCATTTGGAATTAAAGAGACCTCCTTAAACCTTCTTGATAGCATTAAAGCAGGTGATCCTAGTCGTTGTAAGACTAACAATGTATTTAATTGTATGTTATACAAAAAAATACAATTCTAATATATATATATATATATATATATATATATATATATATATATATATATATATATATATATATATATATATATACTATACTATAAACCATATATAAATTACAACCCTTTAAAGCACAGAAGTCTTAATTTTTAAGACTGTACCACCACACAAAGCATGGATATCCTTTGCCTGCATATTGTCACGGATATAGCACGGGCGAATCGTGCATGCGCTAGGCTGTTGCCTGACTTTATATAGCATGCGCGACTGTTCCTATACACACCCCTCCCTTACCTCTCCCTACTTTCTTTTCCATTTCAAATTTTGAATGAAATTTGAAACCGTGATTTGAGGATATCAGCCCCAATCTCGCAGTCTCACCTTCAATCCCGTGACCTAATTTGAAATTCAAAATTTGAACCTCTTCCTTATAAACCTTCTGCTCTATTCTCTCTTTTTTTGACCTACGAACACCGATTTAAGACCGTGATTTGTGGATATCGTCTGCTTCATGGTTCGTAGATGGCTTTATAGACCTACGAACACCGATTTGTTCTCGATTCACCACCGCGACTTTTACCCCCACCCTTCCTCACCACCATACCAGCGTTTTGATGGGTTTTTTTCGATTTCTATGTTCCTAACACATAGTTTTGGGATTTTGACTTTGTTTTCTTCTTATGGATTCTTTAATAAGTTGTAGGTTTACAGTAAACGAGGTTTTAACCGGTCGACTCCATCTCTACTACGATCAAACTCACGATGTGTAGGAATCGATCAAACTCACGATGTGCAAGGAATTGATCAAACTCACGATGTACAGGAGTCGAGTTGAATTCGTTCAGCAGGGCATTGAAGGAATCGAGTTGAATTGCAAATCCACGATTAACAATTAGGTGATCGGATTGCTGTCGAACTCCACCTCTCCGCTGCGCTCCACCTCTCCGCTGTACAATCAGGTGATCGGATTCCTTCATCAATGAATCGAATTTCAATTTCATTATCCCACGTCGTTCATCAGGTAATCCCACCTTAAGTCACGCATTAAGTCACGGTTCATCAGGAATCGAATTTTTGTCAAAAACTTCCTGTAATCCCACATTAACTCACGGTTCTCATATTACCTCCTAGATTATCTTCTTCTCTGTTTTCTTTAACCAAAATTTTAGAATATGTGTTGAGAATCAAATGTGAAGTAATTGGCATATAAACCAACATTTGTAAACTTCTGTTGAAACCACTTTGGAGATTGCCCACCAGGTGTTTGCTAAATTGTCTCAATAAGTCATGTGCTATTTTAACTGTAAGTCATTGTACAAGTACATAGATTAGGGTTAATTGCAAGAAATAAATGAAAGTACGTTGCTATTTCTCGCATTAAAAAAATGTGGTATAAATGTTGACTTCAATTTGGTTATATAAAGAGTTTAAAGTATGTGATTACTTTGTTTTAGGCAATGAATCGAGAATATACAGTTGGAGAGTTCCGGAAGATAGTAGATACATTGACTGAACTTGTTCCTGGGATGCAGATTGCAACCTTTATTTGTGGATTTCCTGGTTAGCATACCTACATATTCCTTTTATTTATAAACTATATGTACAATTATTGCATGGAAGGAGTAGACAATAACCATATTGTTTGCTAATGCATCTTATGTTAATGTCTAAGTAACCAAAATTTGATTGGGTATTCAGGTGAAACAGATGAAGATTTTGCTCAAACAGTTGAATTAATCAAGGAGTACAAGTTTTCCCAAGTTCATATTTCTCAATTCTACCCCGGTCAGGTATTTATTCCCTTTTCTTATACACATACAAGTTACTTTGTTTGCTATTTTGTTGCAGACAAATGAGTCTGTTTATGAGTGAAGGAACCCCAACTGCAAGAATGAAGAAGGTGGCAAGTAACATAGTGAAGAAAAGAAGTTGGGAGTTGACTTCAGTATTTGAATCATTTCGTTCTGGATTCCTACATTTCATATTCCCAGCCTTTAAAATCCCAGCTAAACCTCACATCTCCTCTGCATCGTCTGACCACTCGCCACCACCACCATGCCCTCACACCACTCTCTACCACCACCATTTTTCTTACATGGGTTTCTTTTTCTCTATGCTCTGCTTACCTTATCTTTCAGTTCATGAAGCTTAGGCACGATCCTGCAGTAGCAAAGCCAAGGGATACCGCACCTGATACCTCGCCAAGAACTGAAACATCGAAACCCCTCCTCTGTCTTCTTCCGCCATCGGCTGTTCGACTGCCACTCACAACAGCGTCCATGAAGGGAAACTAAACCGCCACTGCCCTCTTTCTGTTAACTTTATATCTCTCTTTCTGCAACGGTCACTGATTTTTGTATATTTAACCATTATACTGGTTGATTCTTGAATCCCAGGTAGTTTTTGTTTCATTGTGTGATTTTTTTCACATTTTGTTGTTTGATTTTACAACCATTGGCTTTTAGGTCTTGCTTTAAAATGCTGGTTATACAGGTTAGATCTTTTGCATTTAATATTGTACATGTAAATAAGCGCTGCCTGTGAATGCGTTATCTTCCACATACAAAGCCCCAATTTTGTTTAATTTTCTTTTCAGCTGGCCTCCATGATCTTCGAGATCTGAAATCGTCAACAACCACTCTTTGGCACTTAAGTTTGTATTCAATTCATCTATTTCAGATCTGAAAAAAACAAAGGAAAAAAGAGAATCCAACAGAAGATTTGGATAGAGTGTTGATTTTCTAGATCTATTTTAAATTGTATTTTGTACTTTTTGTTGTTTTGGGCTTCTAACGCTTCTTTTGTTTAATTTTATTTATGCTTTGTGTGCTAGGATGAAGCTTGAAGATAGCAAACATATGGTTTGGATTTTCTGTTTTTGGATCCAGATTTGTATCTAGGTTCTTTTCTTTTTTTTTTCATTTTTAAGAGAGTTCCTGACCAGATCTTTTATGTGCTTTTTTTTGAATCTGATGATGGTATATTTTCATTTTTTGAATATGATGCCGAAGTGGGAGATTGTTTATCCAGAAGTGGGAATTGTATGCCACCAGCAGCAATACCACAGAGTACAACCTCCACTGCCGAAGGTACAAACACATCAGCAGAACTTAAGTTGAAAGAATTATTTGCAGTTCAATCTCTGCAACAAATAACAACATACTTTTCCAAAAAAATTAAAGCATTGTAATTTTGATTTTTTTCTATTGCAACAAGGAACTTTTATTTTTTTTCTTAATAGGGTATGCTACTTTGAAGAATTTATTAAAGTTTTGTCATTGCCATACACTACCACCTCTGTACTTTAAAAGGTTTTGACTAAATTCAGTGTTTATCCTAATGGTATCCTACTTTAATGTTGGACTGATAGAAAAGTTAGGTTTTTTATTATCTATTTTCAGATGTGGACTAATAGCATCCTACTTTAAATTTGTAACAGACCTGTGAGTAGCTTGGTGGTTTAACAGTTGTTATGCTTGAAATTTTAGTTTTTTCATATTTTATAATTATGCTGGATCTTGTTTTAATAGAAAAAATTAAAAGTGAGATGTCATAGTACATGCAAATATAGAAGTACATTGTTATTTGATACAAAATAGCTGTGGTTATTTTTGGACCAAAAGTGTAATTTAATCATTTAGGGACAAAAAGGGCAAAAAATCAACCTTACTCAAGAACCAAAAGTGTAATTTGATCATCAAATTAAATATTTTCCTATTTCAAAGTTTACAAACAATAATAATAATATCTGACATTGCATATTAAATCAATGGATTTTCATGAATGGCATATGGAAAGCTTTTACATGAGTTCAAGTTTCATGAATGGCATATTAAATCAATGGATTTTTACCCTCTTGAGTTTATTTTAGCAGAACCACTGTTAGTTTGAAAATTATGAAAATTTGAAAATTTTTAATAATTTAAAAAGTTGTAAAATTTTGAAAATTTCGTAAATTTGAAAAGTTTGAAAATTGAAATTTTCAGAAATTTGAATAATTTGAAAATTCTGAAAATTTGATTGATTTTGATAAATTTGAAAATTTTGAATTATTTGAAAATTTGAATAATTTGAAAAGTTTTAAAATTAAATAATTTTAAAATTTTGAAAATTTTAAATAATTTGAAAAGTCTGAAAAGTTAAAAGTCTGAAAATTTGAATGATTTTGAAAAGTTTAATAATTTTGAAAAGTTTTAAAAAATTTGGAAATTTTAATAATTTGAAAAGTTTTAAAATTGAATAATCTTGAAAAGGTTGAAAAATTGAAATTTTTAGAAATTTGAATAATTTGAAAATTTTAAAAATTTTGAATCATTTGAAAATTTTCGAATTTTGAAAAGTTTGAATAATTTGAAAAGCCTGAAAATTTGAATGATTTTGAAAAGTTTGAATAATTTATAATTTTCGAAATTTGAAATTTTGAAATTTTTGAAAAGTTTTAAAAGTTTAGAAATTTGAATAATTTTAAAAGTTTGAAAAGATTTAAAATTAAATAATCTAAAAAGTTTGAACTATTTGAATTTTTTTTTTGAAAATTTTCCATAATACTATATCATTATGATTTTAAATACTATATTTATTATATATTTGATTTCTTTCACCATATCAGAGACCTCTTTTGTACAGGATTTATCCAACAAACAATCCGACGAAAGTTTCTCCCTCGCTAACTTGTTTCTTGACAGTCTCAAGGTAAATCTTTTTTATTATACAGATGGATTTAAATGCCAAGCTAATGTGATGAGTAATGGCAATGTACTTTAGACTAAATGTCAAGGTAATGTGTGCTTGTTTGCTGTAATAAGTGAGTTCTGTGTGTCATAAATATGTCGTAAGTATATGTATATATATTATATATATGTATGCATGTTGTAAAGCAAAAGTGTTGCATGTGTATATGTTAAATATTAGTAATATAAAAATGTGCATGTGGTGATCGAGTTTGTTAACCAAGAGCCAAAGGATGATGGAACAAAGATTAGAACATTTGAGGCAGTTGGAGGCAATACAAACTTTAGATAACTTATGATTGATGGTCTGATGCCAAATCAAAAAAGGTTACCGATTTGCATATATTAAATATGTTATAACTAATTATTTGATAAAAATTATGCTATGATAATAACAATACCATATGTATTGAACAAAAATGTGACTAACTATGATGGATTTTTAAAAATAAGCAACAAAGTTTGTGGGAATCTAGGAATAGCAACAAACTTTCGGTTCCTGGTCTGAGTCCGGTCCGGTTCTTCGGGACAAATGCTCATCCCTAATTTGGAATATGATATGTCTAAAAAAAGCACTACTCACATAAAAAAAACTTTTCGCCGCCAAAAAAAAAAGGACTCGCCAAAAGGAAACAAATCGGCACCTTAAACTATTCACCGAAACAAACTAATGTTCGCCACCGATAGTAAATAATCGCCAAAAAGAAACTATTTTCCGCCGCCGCATTGCGCGGGTACGCAGCTAGTATATATATATATATATATATATATATATATATATATATATATATATATATATATATATATATATATATATATATATATATATATATATATATATATATATATATATATATATATATATATATATATATATATAAGCAAATTTTAAAGCATTTTAAATTTTTCGTGTTTAAAAATTAACACAAATTAAAAATGCGAGGAAGAAATGTTAATAATTAATAAGAACAATTATTTCAGGAGGTATAACCAATATTTGAAAAATCATCATATTTGTGTTTCTTGCAAAACAAGTTAGGATTGTGAAAGTGTTGCCAAATCAGAATCTGATGCAGCAATTTTCCAGAAAACGTTGCATTAAGTCTGATTAGAGAACAGAATCAGATGCAACCTTTTTCCAAAAAAAAAAAACCTTGCATTAGGTCTGATCAAATGCAACGTTTTTCCATAAACGTTGCATTAGGGTCTGATCAGCAACAAAAATATAAAGTTAATGTAGACTTTTCCTAGTAAACCCTAGTTTCCATTTTTTAGGTTCAAGGTTATGACAAAAAGCCATAACAAACTAACTATGAAGTAAGACTCTGATACCACTGAAAGGTTTTGAACACACTAACATAATCTTATGGCAACAGAAGTATTTTAAGATACTAGCCAAATGTTCAAACTAAAACCTATAAGGATCTTATGTTCATACTATTATTCCAACTACAAGAAAAATGAAAAACATACCTCTTTATTAGCCAAAGATCTCCTAGCTTGTAATCTTGTTCTTGTCAGGTTGATTGGATATAAAGGATGCAAACTAGAATCTCTCTAATGGAATCGCACCCAAGAAAGTCAACGAGCAAGTATGACAGCACCTCCTTGAAGCTAGAAGCCAAAAACCAAAACCCTAATTAGGGCTTGGTTTGCGTCGCCAAGGGGAGAGGAAGAGGCAAGGGACGACACTAAGGAGGGAATGAGCAATTAGGGTTTGACCCCTAGCTCACTATTTATACGCAACTAGTAGTTTGGTACCAAAACTACCTCCTTTTGCTGATTTTACCTTCTGGACTTTTACAATTAACTAAATTCTTTTAATTAATTAATATCTAGTCTCCACATTTTATTAATTCTAATTAATTTCAAATTAGCTTCTAATTAATTTATCATAAGATGACAAATTAATAAACTAATTGTTCAGTTGGGTCTTAAGGGTAACCTAAAAAACCCTGTTATTGATTAAAAATATTATTAATTGTTATGACCTTAGACACTATTCCCAATAGTAATAACATTTACATTACTTAAATTTGTTATGTGTTGATTGTAACTGCTTGCTTGAACTAAAAACTATTTTGTCTATTGCGACGTATTTTCCGCAGCACTAATACTTTTGAAACTTGAACATTTAATGGTTATCTAATTAACCTTTAAACGAGGAGTGTTACAATTTCTTGAGATAACCAACAATATATATACAGTATTACCTTGAGCACTTGAAGCAAAAACTGCATAATAATTGCTCCCTTGATGATCCACAACTTCCTTGTTTTTAGTGTGCTTTATGTGACTTGTAAGTCGCTTACCATTTTCATCGTGTCTAAACGTGACTTGTCAAGTTGTGTGTCATCTCACCTACAGAAATGCCACACTGAGTGGAGGGCTTGCTGGCAAGTTGCCAACGTATCATGCAAATCGCATAGCAAGTCATTCAAACCTGTTCCATATTAATAATCATTGGTTTAATGATGCACATAATCCATTTTGCACTAAAATACCACACTGTTATTTCCTTTATAACTTATTAGCAACATATATAGACAAATTTCCTCCTCATAATTGTTGTACAACTTGTACAAACAAAATTCACATGATTCAATCAAAATTCATTATTTCACCATAATGATTGGTTTAATGATGTACATAATCCATTTGTGCCAAATATAGAACTCTTATCCAAATTCAGATTCTCAAGCAAATACTATACTGATGTACTCATAAGGAAAATTATCAAAGTTCTTATATTTATGACTAAATTGTTTTTTTTACGTAGTGTTTGGTACATAGACCGGACTAGACTGAACATGAGGCGACTGGACGGGACTAAAATTAGTTTTTTTCTATAGCGTTTAGGACAAGATATAAAAATATGTTAAAATTATTACGTTGTCCTTAATTTGTAAAATGTTTCTAAATTATTTTTGTCATACTATAATTATAAATAAGCAACCTCACATGTGTGTCGGGGTGAGGGTGGGGGTAGGGGTGTGGGGCGGCGGTGGCGGGTGGCGGTATGGGTGTGGGTGGGGGTGGGGGTAGGGGTAGGGGTAGGGGTGAGGGTGGGTGAGGGGTGTGGTTGTAGGTAGGGTGGCTATGGGTATGGGTGTGGGGTTGGGGTGGGGTGGGTATGGGGTTGGGTGTTGGGGGTTGGTGTGGGGATGTGGGTGTTAGTGTTGTTGGGGATGTGAGTAGCAATTGACTGTAGTAGAGAGACTGGTGAGAAGATTTTTTTGTCATTTGGCTTCCTGTTCTACCCTTTTGGATGAAACTAAATTTTAATGAATTAGTCTCATTTGACTTGGTCATTGTTCTAGTCTCATTCACGCTAAACGCTAATTCAAAGTGACTTGTTATGCTTTGTTTCGTTTAATACTACATATCAAGCACTACTTTAATAGCTTAGATTATCCACAATATGTTAAGCTCTTCTATAGCTTCCTTATTTTGTCACGTAAAAATGTCACTAACTTTATTTAACAAAATCTTTTGTTTTGGTTAAACCCTTTGAAGAGTTTTTTTATTTAACTAATTTGTCCTCATATATGTAAAATATAGTGTAAATTCCACTCATCTAGTTTATGTCATTAAAAGAAATGTTACTTGATAATAACATTTAATTAAATAACTAAGTTGGATTATTTTTTTCGAAATATAAAATATGATAAGTTATTACTCAAACAATTAAAAACTACAAAAAAAATATTATATAACCGTAACAAATTTAACATTTGATGTTAAAAGATTAAAATAAGTATTATAGAATATAAAAAAATAATATAAAATTAGCCTAAATATGATAAAGATTTGAAATTTAAATATGATTAGAAAGTAAATTCATTTAAAAATGCTAAAAAAAACATTCAAATAAAGAAATTACCACTAAAAACTATCAATTGCAATGGTAAAAAGCATTTTTATAGCTAAAAGTAATATTAGCATTAAAGTGTTCTAGCTGTTGCTCTCAATTTGACATAAATCAATCACTAAACATGCAAAATATAAATGAGAACCTCCCTTAAATACCCTTTCAGATTAAATCAACTCATTTGTGATGATTTTTTATTACTTGTACATTAATGCTTTTCTACCTTCAATTAATAAATATTCACAAATGTTTGTTTCTCTTTAAGCATTTCTCTAGATTTGTCTCAAATGAGAGACATCGGCTTAAAACACACATATGAACTTTACAAATTACCCCCTCATTGTTTGGAATCTTAACAATTTTCATAACACATAATGATTTATCTTATAATGACACTTTTCTTAATCATATAACCACAATTTATATACATTGTAACTTTCCATGGCTTCTATAATTGTTGGATCATTTTTGTATCCAATAGTATTTAAACAACTACATATTTTGTTATCACAACATACATATCCTTACACTAAAAAAATAATAATCAAGCATAGGCATCAATACCATTAAACAAGTAATTTTGCAAGCTAAAAACAAACCATCAATACCCAAAAATTTCTCAATATAAATTCATAGATAGCAAAACTTCCCATTTCAATGTCAAAAAATTCAAAAAAAAAAAAAAAAACAAAATTGTACACCAAACTGACAACACTTCTATTTTTGCTTACAACTTCAACAGCAAAATAGAAAAACCACCAGATTTGGCAAACTTTAACAAGATACAACCAATCCCAACCGTCCATTTTTTTAAAAAAAATCATGAGAAAAAGTTTGGATGCTGTTTTTGTGCCCAAAACCCTCTGGTAAAAGTTAACCTACAAAAAAGTTTAAAAAAGAGGAAATGTAACATAAGTATATATGATACAAAAATTTTAGTAACAAAGCTACAAAAAGTTAACTAATTTACATATGAAGGGTATAATTGTAAAAAGACCGACCTTCATTTTGATTGTCACCAATATCATCTTTAGAATCAATGCACGGAGTGAGAGGCGGGAAAGACGGAACGGCTTTCAAAATAAACTTCCTCCCGCTTTTTAAAGAACTTGAACCGAGTTCATGTAAGCGGATTCTTGGTGGCGAAATTCGTTTCTTATTTGGGGAACGTACTTTGACTTTATTGAGTTCGGTCAAAGATTCCTTTAGAATCTTGGGTGTGTCATCATCGCTGATGTCATACGGTTTGGGCCCACCGAAAAGGGTCCCACGGAAACAAAGGGAGGGGAATGATGTTGGTGCGGGTGAGAATTCGTCTGTGAATTCAAGATTCGGGTATGGTTCTTGATTTAAAGGGATTATTTCAAGATTTTTGTTTTTGGGGTGTGTGAGAATGTTGTCGGTGGTGGAATCTTTTGGGGTGGTTAGGTAGGGTGAAGGGTAGAATGGGGATTCCGAGTCGGGTGACGGGATGTATCTTCCGGAAAAAATACGCGGTTTTGATGGATCTTTTCCGTGGCTAGACAAGAATGTGAGATTGAGTTAAGAAATAGCAATGTACTTTTGTTGATTTGTTTATTATAGCATCCAACTTTTGTTTATTTTAAGGGCAAATTACGAAAAAAGCATTATATTTTTGTACTTTTTCTAGTTTAAACGTCAATTTTTCATTTGTTCTAATAAAACCACCAATTTTTGGAAAAGATTTCAACCTGACCACTATGACCTGAAGAAGCTGGTAACAGTGGCTTCGATGAAACTTTTTACCAAAAAATGATGGTTTTTTCGAATCTTAAAAATTGGTGGTTAAACCGAAATTTTTGCAAAATATAGTGTTTTTTCGTAATTAGACCTAGATAATGTTTACACTTTAATTTATATAATTACGAAAAAACCACTATATTTTATTACTTTTTCTGCATAAACCATCAAATTTTCATTTGTTCTAATAAACCACCAATTTTTAGAAAAAGTTTTAGCCTAACCATTATTATCAGAAGAACCGGTAATAATGGCTTCATTGAAACTTTTTACCAAAAATTGGTGGTTAAATCGAACTTTTGGCAAAATATAGTGTTTTTTTCGTAATTAACCCTAGATTTTTCAAAGTAGAATGCCTTAATAAGAAAAAAATTAGTGATGCTTTAATAAAAAGAGATGGAAGTGGGATGTTTTAATAGACATATAATTGAAAGTACATTGCTATTTTTAGCATTTAGTCCTTAAAATATGAGTTATGAAAGTAAGTAAAAAGTATAGTGAGCATCTTACTTGGAACATTGAAAGGATGGTGTTTGGGGAGTTAAATTGTGAGGTTTATGGAATTCAGAAATAGAGGTGGGGCCCACTTTAAGATTGTCATTGAATGAATCATTTAATTTCATTTCTCTATTCGTACCAATTCCTGAAATGCATAATAACAAAAAAATATTACAAGTTTATAATGAAATCATTATATTTATATCATCATATAAAACTTGTTGTAAGAGAGTTATAGGTAAATAATTAAATACCTTCTTTTTGGCATAAAATAAATAAATACTTTTTACCTTTTTTCATGCCATAAATATTTTGACACCCTTCACACCGGCATCCATCCGAGCATCCAACATTAGCCTATTGAAACAAATCAAATTTTACTTCAAAAAACAAAAATAAATAATCCAACAAAAATTTATTTATATTAACTAGAACACACACCTGATAACACTCACAGTACTTTTTCAAACACATTGACTTCTTGCAATTGCAACCCCTTTTGTGTCTTGATGCAAGTGGTGTCAATTCTTCCCCTTCCTCCTACAAACAATCATTAATAATTATAATTTCTACAATCATTAATAATTGTAGGAAATAGCAACGTACTTTGCTCTCATTACCAAAACGTGCAATGTACTTTATTATACACCCATAATAGCAATGTACTTCAATTTCTTCACCAAGAATAGCAATGTACCTTTATTTTTACCTATAATAGCAATGTACTTTGCTACCAATGTGGGCATTGTGGGAAATAGCAACGTACTTTTCCTAGGTACCATAAGGGGCAATGTACTTTATTATTATACATCCATAATAGCAATGTACTTCAATTTAATAGCAATGTATGTACCTTTATTTTTACCTATAATAGCAATGTACTTTGCTATTATCTAGAGAGAAATTTAGGTATGTTGCTACTTGCTATTATGAGTAAAAAATTTGAAGTACATTGATATTAATGTTATGTGTAAGAAAGATGCAAGTAGACTGGTATTATGCTATTATGAGTTACATATTGCTATTATTAGTAAGAAAATATGTAAGTATGGATAAAAAAAGGCAAATTACGAAAAAAGCACTATATTTTTGCACTTTTTCTGGTTTAACCATCAAATTTTCATTTGTTCTAATAAAACCACTAATTTTTGGAAAGAATTTCAACCTGACCACTATGACAGTGGTCAGGTAACAGTGGCTTCGATGAAACTTCTTACCAAAAATGGTGGTTTTTCCAAATCTTAAAAATTGGTGGTTAATCCGAATTTTTTGCAAAATATAGTGCTTTTTTCGTAACTAGACCTAGATAATGTTTACACTTTAATTTATATAATTACAGAAAAAGCACTATATTTCATTACTTTTTCTGCTTAAACCATCAATCTTTTATTTGTTCTAATAAACTACCAATTTTTAGAAAAAGTTTTAGTCTAACCATTATGACCGGAAGAACCGTTAATAATGGCTTCAATGAAGCTTTTTACCAAAAATTGGTGGTTTTTTCCAAATTTGTTAAAAATTGGTGGTTAAACCGAACTTTTGGCAAAATGTAGTGCTTTTTTCGTAATTAACCCATAAAAAAATGTAAGAATAATGCTATTATGGGTAGAAAAGTAATGTGCATTGCCTATATTGATAAAAAAAAAAAAAAAAGTAAAGTACGTTGCTATTTCCTACAATTTTCTCAAACATAGTGGCTAAGACTCGAACCATAAGGGCAAGTTTGTAAATTGTAATTATAATTGATTGTAAAGAAAAGATTTAAGATGATATATATACCATGGTCTGGCTTTTTGGAGGTTGTGTAAGGCGTTGAACAATTTTAGGAGCAAAAGCAAGTGGATTTCTTGATTCTATTTGCTGACGTGTCTCAAGAACAGTATCTTCATATTCTGGTCTGTTGAAACATCCTTGGCAAGAACAAGGGTCCGCACAGTAGATTCCAGCAGCAAAGCAGTCACAGTAACTGCATGAAAACCGTGTTTTTTTAATCCTCAAGGGTATTTTCGTCTTTTTGTCGAACTGGTAACAGCAGTGTAAGATTGACTTACAGTTTCAAACACTTGCTTTTCTTGCAATTGCAGCGTTTGCAGCCATCACCGGTGGTCTCTGTCTTTTTTCTGAAATAATTAATGAAATTATTTCATTAATAATTAAATGAAATTATAATGCTACAATAGGAAGAAATTAAAGTAGGATCCTATATAACAAACAATATAATGAAACTGCATTGCTAATTCTTGCATTTAACGCGGTTCATAATGTCAAAATCATATTCAATTTAATAAATTTCTAAAAAAAAATTTTGGTCAACATGATGTGATTTGACCGAAATGATAAAAACCTTCCCATTTTGCTACCAAGAAATAAAAGTAGAATGGTACAATAAACAAAGTATTGAAAGTACATTGCTATTTCTTGCACCCTTTTAAAACAAGTCAATAAGCATGAAGAAATCAAGAAATACCTTTTCTTTTTGGGATTTGATTTGTCAAACTCATCAACTCTTTTAGCTTGAATTTGATCAAACTTTTCTTGATCTTCATTTATCTTCACAGATTTTGCAGGATTATAAGATGGACAAGAAACAGGTGTTTCAAGCATAAATTCCTCATTTCTAACCAAAACATTCCCCTCTAAGTTTGAATTGGATGTAACCGAAGGGCATTGTATGTCATTTTGCATCAAAGAATTTTTCCCTTTGGTTGTTCTAATGCTTATGTTCCCTGACAGCCTGGCATTAACAATGCTATTCAAATGCAACCCTATGCCTGAAGGTTTTGAAACATTTACACTAGCATTCATGGTGTTATAAATATTGTCACAAGAAGATTCTAGAACTTCTGATTCAGTGGCATTATTTAAAGGGTTTTGAAAAGTAGGGTCATTTTCGGGATTCTTTTCTTGAGCCATCTCGAATTGAAGGCGTCTTCGCTTGCCAAGTTGACTTTGACCAACCTACAGAGATTAAGATAATACTATAAAAGGCATTTTAAAATTACATGGTTACACTTTGATAGATATAAAGAGTTCATAGAAAACTTTAGGTGCAATATATGGAATGTAGAAGAGTTTCCCAAACACTACATGTATAAATAAAAAAACCACAATTATAGTTTTTACAAAAAATATTGCACCTTTGAATGTTGTTCCAACATTGTTGCAATAGGTTTGATAGCAATTCCAGATTTTGTTCTCTCACCACAAGTCATATTCCCAAAAACAGGCTGCATATGCTGAGGCAACAATTGGATAAAATTCATGAGTCATTTATACAAGTGTTATAAATATATAATTGTGAAGAATATTCTGTTAAAGTAGCAAAAGGGCATAGTACATTTGCAATATGATTCAAGTTAGACATATTAAAACATACCTGAGTCACTTTTTTGTCATATTGTTGGGAAGATATATTGTCCACCAAGACATTCAATGACTGACAGCTCCTTCCATTTTTTCCATCGTTTTCAATAGGCTGAGGGCAAGATGGTAAATTTCCTTCATGGTCCTCTTTTGCTTGCTCAACAAACGTAGGTGATGCCACCAGTGCCACCTCATCGCTTCCTTTATCATCTTTATTGCCATGGTTTTCCATAGTTCCCTCTGGGTTCATTAAATCCGCCACTTTGGGAGGGGCATTTTCGGAATTATTCAAACTTGAATTTGTCAAGGGTGTAAGATGACATGGGGACCTGAAGATAATTTATAATGTACAATTAGTTTTTACTTTTTAGGTTGAAATATGTATGAAATTTAGATACCCAAATGAAATTAAACCTTTTTGAATCAATAGACTGTTGATGTGTATGGACTTGAGGTGATGTGAAGACAAGGGGAGGAGAATTAAGCCCAGGAAATACTTGTGTAACTGATGTCCCCTTAACAGGCTTTATAGGAGAAAGGTTGTTGATGTAATTAAAAATAGGAGAGTCCTGAAACATGAAGTACAAAGATAGAATATCAAAAACTATGCAGAATTACACAGATTGTGATTTAAAATGCCCTTTGTCTAAATATCAATTCAACCACTGGCTTCTAGATTCAACTTTCATATCGTAACATAATGTAATTCTCGATTATCCATCACCAGAACTATAAATCCGCTATCATACCTTCAGAAATGTAAGCAAACAAAGCAAAACATAGCACCAAACCGATGATATAGATGGAGTTCCGTAACTGTACACATGAATCTCGGAAATGTACAGAAAGAGGTAAACGAAACCCACCAGAATCAAAATCTCTAAAGTCCAATTTACCAAACCCATACCTAGAATCTAAAACTAACTAAATGTGATATAACAGTTACCTCTAGATTGAGAGACTCAAATTCCAAATTCAACCTGCTTCAGAAGCAACTTAAAACTAAGAATTCGGACCCATTAGGTACTAGAAACAACCAACACACTTGACACACGATTGAACAAAATTAGCGTACTTCATCTCGGAATTGAGATGATGAACAATATGCAGATTATCGGAACAGATAATTAGAAATGAGATTTTGTTGTGTTTACTTGGAAAGCAGCGGATTGTGGTGAGGTGGTGGAGGCGATGATTGATATGGTGGATTTAATTGGTTTTTCAGGGGATCCCATTTCGTGAAAAAACCCTAACCCTCATATACTTTCTCTGCATCCCTCTCAATGTATTTCCCCTGAAAATGGTTTAAAGAGTGTTTTGGGGTAAAAAAATTAAAATGGTTTTTTCCCTCTTAATCTTGGCGAAATTGAACGATAAGTTTGCATATTAAAATGAAGGAATAATGTTGGGTTTTTATGTAACTAAAAATAAAATAATTTGAGAGAAATGTGGATGAAAAAAAGGGGCGGGATTTTGAAAGAACATTCTTGGGCGGGAAGGTTATTAGGGTACTATACTGTTGACTTTTGGCCCAAAAGAAATTTAAGCCCACTCTTGTTTACTTTTTAAGACCGATCGGAGCCGTGACAACATGGAGTGCGGTGTCCGACGTGGCACTCAAACCCTGCATGGTAATACCGTCTCAGTTAGGGTGTTCACCGCGGTCAAGGCCGGTGAAAGAAGTTCAAACCCCGTGCGACGTATCAATGCCAATTTTGCACTTTGCCCCCTAGACTTTGGTGAGATTTAAACCCCTCCCCCCCCCCCCCCCCCGGCTCTTAATGTTAACGGTAAAAAAAACAATTTTTTTAAAATATTTACCAAACTATATATACACACTATTTACACACATAAATTCACACTTCTATATACTTACATCCAACTTTCTTACAACTAATTTCAAAAATCATGTCTTCTCAATATTCTCCAAACAATCAAACTCCACCAACGAATCGAAACCGACAAAACGTTCTCGGTTTCGAGCAATTCTACACACCCGACGTTTACCGTCCACAAATGGACCAACCGATTTACTCACCCAATGTTTTCCCATATCAAATGTTGGGTTACCCGGAAATGCAACCGCAAAATTTATACCATAATTTTCAACCCTTTCCCGACACACCAACCCAACAATTCCAAAACACATTACCCGATTCCATTCCCGAACACAAGGTTCACCGGAAGTAGTGCCGGAAACGCAATCGGAAGCCCAACCTGCGGTTCAAATGAGAGGAAAAGTGCAAAGACAATAATGGACAACCGAAGAAGAAATCGCGTTAGCCCATTCGTGGATTGACTTTTCCGAGGATGCAGTCGTCGGAAACGCTCAAGCGTCGGAGCACTTTTGGATGCGGATACAGGAACGCTTTCACCAATAATTACGCCGCGAGCCTTACCGTTCCAAAGACTCGTTGACAACAAAATACCACGATATAAACCGTGCGACAATGAAGTTTAACGATTGTTCCACAATTTACGAACACATCGGAAGAGCGGCCAAATGGAGCAACATGTTTTCGAGGAAGCGCTCAAAATTTACAAGTCCGCCAATAATGGAACGTCTTTCCGATACGTTGAGTTTTGGCAGATTGTTGAAAATGCAAAAAATGGCATGATTCAAACGCCGAAAACGACGTTCCGGTCCCGGCAAGAAAACGTTCGAAAACTTCTGAATCAAGCCACAACACTACCTCCCCCGACGCTCGTATCAACCTCGATTTGAACAATGACCTCGACGAAGACCCCCTCAAGTTTCCCGAATTTCGCCGGCCGATGGGACGAGATGCCGCAAAAAGAAAAGGAAAAGCGAGTTCGTCGAGTGTGTGAGGTGGTTCGGAAAGTAGCGAAGACGTGGCACTTATGCGGTTGGAATTTGCACGCTACAATTTAAGTGTCGCCGAGCAGATTGCGTTGGACAAAAAAGCGTTGAAAGACAAACAACGAGCCCGGGAAGAAAGTCAACGAGTTCGTGATAAAAAAAACAACAGTTTCGTGAAGAAAAACAACGTATAAAAGATATTAAGTTTTTGACGTCCAATCTGGATGAGGGTCTCGAGGGGGAAGAACAGGAGATGATTTTAAAATTAAAAGCAGATATTATGGCAAAATATCATTCCTAGGTTGTCGTTTAATTTTTTACGTTTTCCGTTTTATCGTTTTAGTTGTCTTTTTTTAATTTGAAGGTTGTCGGTTTGTTTTTCGTTTTTAATTTTACATTTGTCATTTTAATTTACGGTTGTAAACTTTTATTAATGAAATTTTTTATTTTAAAATAATTATATTTTTTAGTTTAGTTTATTTTTATTTATTTAATTAAAAAAGTGAGTGGTTAGTGAGGGGTTACAATTTATTATAATTAAATGGGTGAAGGGTTTGTGAGGAGAAAGTGAGGTAGCACATACATGGCACTCAAACCCATTGGGATGAGTGGTCACGGCTCCCCTTGGTCTAACAAGCATAGAATTAAAAATCTAGCAAAAATACAACGTCTAATACAACAGAAATAGCAGCAAAATGAAAGTATAAAATAAATCCAAAGACTACAATGAATCAACAAAAAGAAAATAGCCAGCATAATATAATGATTTGTAAGTGGAGAGAACAGTGACAACCAAGGATGGCCATGTCTTCAATGCTGCCTAAGGTGGAACCAGAACAAGTAGAAGCACAAAACACCAACCGAGAGAATGAGAGTAGACTCGATCAAGAAACGAAACTGAAGTTGAGAATTGGAGAATTTGAGCAGCAGTACATGCCCAAAGATGACATGGAAAAAAGTTGGGCATAGACAATGAGGGGCGAAAGGTGGTAGTGAAGGTGCATGCAGCAAGTCATTACGTCACATAAGGATGAGCAAAAATCGAACCGTGAAAAAAAAACCAAAAAACCGAAGCCGAACACGAACCGACGGTTTGGTTTTTAGTTTTTCAAAAACCGAAAATTTCAATTTGGGTTCGGTTTGCGGGAATTCGAAAACCGTAAAAAACCGAACCGAACCGATTTATATAAAATATATATACTATTTATATATTTTACGTATATATTATCAATTGGTTTTGTGTATTCTGTCATAAGTTCTAATTAGATCAGGTGGATAAGGCGCTGAGGATGCTACTGTGTAAGGTCTCGAGTTCGAATCCTTTTATGGGGGACGCGTATATTTTTCGTAAATTCAAAATTTCATCTTTTAAGAGCAACCATGAGCATCCTACATCGCCTATAACATCAAACATGTGCCATCCTGCTTCTCTTTATATAATTGTAGCTCATAAAGCCTGCAAGATCAAAGGTTTGGGTTTGGATTCGGTTTAAAACCGAGACCGAACCGATAAAAACCGAAAACCACAAGACCGAACCGATGGGTTTGGGTGTAGGTTCAGTTTTGAATAGTTAAAAACCGATCATTGTCGGTTTGGGTTCGGTTTACGGTCAAAACTGACCCATGCGCATCCCTAACGTCACCAGCAAAGAACTGTCAAAAATAGTGTGCGTCCATATGATCATCAAGGAGAGAGGGGAATCTGAAATCACTGGCAGGTATCCAATGCAAAATCCTCCAAACTGAGATATGGTACATAACTCAGACAATGCACAAAACTCCAAGTGCAATCATCGGTAAGTGATGGGGGGGATGGTCGCCTGTGGTCTCTAAAGACCCACACCAATTTAAATGGGAGGGGCTCAAACCAAAAGGTCAAGAAACCCCATGTGAATAGGGAGGCTATCCAAGTAAATAATTTTGAAGACTTCGAGTAACAGCCTTGAAATGTCCCAAACCATATTCAAGAATGTTGGATAGTGGGAAAGACTACTTTGAGCCAAAGTAAGGTCGTCAGAGAAAGCTGAGTTGAGCAACCCAAAAGACAAAAAAGTAAACTATCAATTGAAATACAAATAGTGTAATGAGAGAATGAACCTGAGTGGGTGACAAAGCCTCGTTTGTGAGCTGCTTCCATGATCGATTAAATGCTAAGTGCAGGTAACAGAAAATGGTGAAATAATCCAAATGCGCTAGTCTAGATTGGTTTTCTTGGCTTGATGTTTAATTCATATGAAGGTTAAGGTTTGAATCTCTATAAATATGGAGAGTTATGATACATGCAAGTTCCGAAAGAATTTTCCATTCCATGCTTTCCATATTGTCGCAAAAATGGTAGCGTTCAACAAATTTGCTTCCTATATTAGGTTTATTCATGTTTCTTCCCAAGTGGAATGGTTTATATATTGAGTTCAAAGAGAGTTCGGGAATACTGACCCAATTTCCAAGTTTGTTCCATACCTCGTGTAACGTCCCAAATTTCGTAATAAAATTTTCGATTTAAAACAGTATAAATTAGTAAAACGGTTACTCAAATAAAATCATCCAAATTAAAACTTAATATTTAAAACATATCAAAACATATTTAACAAAACATTTGTAAACATTATCCAGCGGAAGACTTAACCATTAAAATCTCAGATGCGGTACAGTCGCGTCGTGCTCCAAGCTCAAGCCAGCGATTACCTGAAGAACAGTTAGGGTGAAAGGGTAAGCACAAAGCTTAGTGAGTTCCCCAAAAATACCACACGATCCATCACATAAACATCGTCAACGACTTTCATCGACAAACATCGTCATCGACTTTCGTCGGAAAACATTGTCATCAACTTTCGCGGCAAACAACGTCATCGAATTTCGTCAGCAAACATCGTCATCGACTTTCATCGGCAAACATCGTCATCGGCTCTCAAGCCGGCACCGTCGACTCATAGACCGGCAATCATCGACGTTTGTCGGCAAACACGTAAAGCACAACAACCACATTATTACACGAAGTAATAAAGGCTATCTACGTATGTAACATCACCCATAGTATGATGAGAAGACTCACATTATTCGCGATTTCAAGCTAGACAGCACTCCATGCGAGTGTCCTCAGATCCTGACTATACGCGCTTCCTAATAAGGATAAACCCCACTTAGAACTTCCTAAATCCAAACAGGATATCCGCTAAGACCGGTATCTAAAACCCTCAAGTTTAACCAAAAGTCAAACATGGTCAAAAAGTCAACGGTCAAAGGTCAAGGTCAACAAAACTCAACATGCATAGTTAGCGCCGCTAACTCCTCAAGTTAGCATCGCTAACTATGAACAGTCCATAAATGTCCATTAAGTTCTTGATCCATTCAGCCAATGTCTTAATCCTTCTAGGGATCTTCCAAACAATCCCTAAGTCCATAAAAATCCTAACTTTAACATCCAAACATAACCAAGCTAGTCCAATAACCAGATCCAAGTCCAAAATGGTCCAAAACTTCAACTAAACCACCAAAGAGAGTTTGGCTTACTCTCTAAACCAATCAAATGGTTCTAACTTAGACCTTAAGGCATAAAGTTCCAAACTTTATATTTTCCAACCATGGAAAATCAACAACATGGACCATTACATCATTTCAAAACACAAAATCTCACTAGAAACATTATAAGAACCTTAACAAATCATAAAGGTGGAAACTTTACTCACAATTGTCCAAAGATATTTGAAGCTTCACACAAGAGAACCAACTTCTAGCAACACTACCATCCTTCAAGCATCATCAAGCCTTAAAAAATGCATCCAAAGAAGCTAAAAACACCAAAAATTCATCCAAGAAGTTTAGAGAGGGAAAAATTACGTTTTTGGGGCTGAATAGATGAAATACGGTTGCCCTAGGGTTATAATCCCTTTATATACGACTCACAGATGAAATTATAGGGTTTTGGCCCAAACAGCGCCATTAGCCCCGCTAATACTAAAATTAGCGTCACTAATAAGATCGTGCAAATCCACCAAACAACAAAAGCACATTAGCGACGCTAAAAGCACATTAATCTTTTTTCACCCGAAATTTGATTTCATTAAACTCAAGAATTAGCATTTCGGGATTAGGGTCTTACACCTCGTTGGCAATAGAATAACTAAGGAGAATATGGGAGCAGTTTTTCAAAGAGGATCTGCAAAGATGGAAAAGGTCGGTGATTGAGCAAACACCTCTGTGGACTAAAGCAAAGGAAGTTGGTATTGTCCATATATAGCCTCCACGTGATGTAGTTGATTTTGATATTGACATGTCGAAGTCGTTGATGCGGTAAAAAGTACAAAATAAAAACCTTACTAGTCCACTACCTAGCCGTAAGCAAGGGTCGAACCGTGGAGTCTGTGGTTGCACTATGTATCGATAAACCGCGCTATAGTGTCACTCTATAGACGGTGGGTCAAGAACACGTGGGAAACAACCAAAAATCAAATAAACCAAATAACAAATTGAGATATGATTGTAGATCGAGAAAACACTAATAAACTGAATGCTTACTTTTATAAAATCAAAACCAAACAATTATTCAAAACTAACTATCCAAATCTAACCAAATAATCTACAGGAATTGCATAATCGTTCCTGGGATATAAACTAAACCATCGAGTAATCGACGAAAATCCCAATTGCGGAATACCCGAATACCGAGTTGATAAAAACAGTAGAAAAACTAAATACCTAGCCAAACTATCGAATGCAACTGATAAAAAGACGAATTTAAACTATTGGATCCCCTCGTGGTACCCCGAGATGCTTCAAAAGTCAGACGGGAGCTCTCTATTTATAGTGATGGATTTTGGGGTCTTCAAGCCGCGAATAAGGCTAAACCGCGTCGCGGGACCGCTGGATTCCCGAGATCTCGCAATTTGAAATTTGAAAAACGAAGATTTTGACTTTATCCGACATTAGCGTCACTAAGTCGTCATCCGGGCCTCGATCTGCGCGTTTTGAATTTGAATATGAAGATTATGCGTTTCTGCGAAGTTAGCGGCACTAACCTTAAAAGTTAGCGGCGCTAACTGGGCCTGATCCGCCATTTGCCTCTTTTGCCCATCAACTTGTTCCAAATTGCATTTTTAACCCTGCATGTACACTAAAAACACATCCAAAGCACTTTAGCACAAAAGTGAGTGATATTAGTCGATTAACAACCATAAACTAACTAAAACACAGATCAATAACATCTAAAATGTCTAACATTACTAGGTGTTATCAAACATCCCACACTTGTGTTTTGCTTGTCCCCAAGCAAGTAGAGTTTTTAAGACTTTATAACAAAGACCCAAACATTTTTTAACATATTTAATTTCAAAGTTTATTGCAATTCGAAAAGTTAGATAAAATCAAATTTCAGAAAAATGTCTAAAATACCCTTTGGGAATTACGATTTTTTAGAGAACCCTTGACTACAAATTTTATGTTTACAACTGTGTAAACTTACTCATTCAGATTCTAAAAGCCGCTAATGAAATTTCCATGTCTTTCGAAGTTGTTCGTGTAACGAGCTTTCAAAAACACTATCCCCGACCAGTTGATCTTAGGTAGTGAGGTGCATAAATGCCCTACGGGCCACCCTTTTCGATTCTAGCGACTCAAACAACAAAGGTTATCGATTGAGAATTCCTTCCTGAATCCCAATCCTAAGATACTCTAAATAAAAAATAGTCTAACTTCTCTAACTACCCAACATATTTTAACTAAACTAGCATGCTTACAACCAAATAGTATTTTTTTAAAAAATATCACAATGCTACAGAAATTCAAAACATATTCGTTTCAAAGTTACAATTCCTTAAATTTTTTGAAAATTACTAAATTTTTTGAAAAATACGACTCTTTCCACAAAAATTACAAACCTCTTTTTCGACCGTCCCACCCCACACTTTAAATCGTACAACGTCCCCGTTGTACAAAAAAAATTAAAACAAGGGAGAAAAATAGTTACCCCTTACGACGACGAAATGCTTGACTGTTGGGAAGATTTGTAACAGGGTGGATTGTTCGCACCATTATTGATGAGTTTCAGGAGTCGGGACGCAGCAGTAAACACGCCGACATAACACAAGTGCAGGGGTACTGTGACCCCACACTTTCGTTATGCAACTTCAAATGTTTAGGTGCAACAATCATGGTTTGGATAGATACTACTCAAACAAACAAACATATTAAAAATAAAATTTGCAAAATACACAAAGGTAGACAATACATTGAGAGTTGTTGTCTTTGCCGATTTCCCGTCCTCGCGACGCCATCAATTGATGGTAGCGGCGCGAAGGTGTAGTGAGTCCAGTATCCATTGATCAAAGTTGGAAAGTTGTAGCGCCATATGAAGAGGTCTGCGTTGCGAATTTCCTTAATCAGGCGTCGCGAGGGTGCGTGAAAGTCCCCTGTGCATCGGGTCTCTTCTCGGTCCACGTCGCTGTTTGATGGTGTTGGCGTTGCGAACGTTGAGTTTTCTTTGTTTTACCTTTCTAATACCTCATCCTCACCCCACAATTAGGACATACCATATCATACTCAGCAATGATTAACCTGAGTGATATTCTGACCAAATAAAAAAAATATAGATGAAAACAAAAATAATACTTATCGTAAAACCGGGTTGCCTCTCGGAAGCGCTTCTTTGTTCAGTATTTTAGCTGGACCGTCCTTATATATATATATATATATATATATATATATATATATATATATATATATATATATATATATATATATATATATATATATATATATATATATATATATATATAACTAAGATCAAATGTTATTTGATAAATATTTTGTATCCTTGTAACTAAATATTGACTAATCATTTTAAATCCGGATAGGGCCATAATAGTAATTGACATATAAATCAATTAATTGTAAATAAATAAAATTTAATAAATCCGATAATCGACTCCTATAATTACGAAAACTGATTTTTTTCTTGAATTCTGATTGGTCAACACAATCACACAATAATTATCAGTTTTAGAATAACCTATCTCTCTCTCTCTCTCTCTATATATATATATATATATATATATATATATATATATATCTATACCATATATAAACCATATATAACTTACAAGTCCTCAATGCATTCAATGTCTTAATATCTTAAAAATGTACAATCTATCTTTGCATCACTCAATCTTCTCTTATTGCAGCGGGAATTCAAATTTTGAAAGTGAACATTGGATTCTACGGGTCAAAGACCCGTGCCTTTTGTTGCAGCAAATCATGGGCTGCTTTTTCCTTTCCCGTATCCCAATATATGCTTTGATAGTGTGCTACTACTCCAAGAACCCTTTCCTCAACATAATATAGATATAAAACTCTAACCTGAGCAACCATCGACTCTCCACATTGCTGCTGCCACTGCTTCTCTCATCACACCCCCCGTTATTTTGTGCCTCCACAGCCGATCCAGCCTCCACCCGGACGATCCACCACATGCTTACCGTTGTCGGACCACTCCAAATCGGTGCCCAATCGATGAACCGGTAACCGATCCAGCCTCCTCATCTTCTGCTTCTTGTTTTCACTGCTCCATATTTATCTTCTCCTCTCGTTTGTATCACGTTCATCAGCCAACCCATATTTAACAATTTGAAGTGTAAGATGCACACTAAAATTGATATTCTTAGAGTTAACATTTCTTATTTTCATGTTTAATCGTATATTTTGTTTTCCTTTTTGTTAATTTTAGCCCTAATACGTTCGATTATTCCATCACAATGGCTTCAAATCAAGAATTAAAAAAAATTCCTCCGTTGAAGCTGGAAGCGGATGAACCGGATGAATTGAAATTTCTAATCCTCTCAAATATATTGGATGAGATTTGAAGTTTTGGAGAGAAAGTATTTAAATTGCTTCTTCTCCAATCCTCTCAATCGATTGGCTTTTAAAAGAAGGTAAAATCGAATTGCTTCTTTTGCCACCCTATTAATCAGCCACCGTTAGGACTGTTTATTCCCTACACGTCATTTGTATTCCAGATATCTGATGCTCCTCTCATTCTCTTTTAGTTTTTTGGTGCTAAAGATAATCAGTCTCGACTCCCTAAAGGAACTGTCCTGTCTCATGGTTTTAGGTTGGGCTTTGCTTGGTTGATTGAATAACGAATGATTTGGAGTCCCATTTAGGGGATAGAGGTTTGTTTTAATATGGCTTTTTTCGTATATACTTTTTTCCTATCGATTTTTTGTAAATAATTACAGTTTCATCAGTTTACTTTAACTTGTGCCTAGATGCAAATACTGATATGGATGATCCAGTTGAGAAGTTTGAATTGTTAATACAACCACTTGGATTCTAAATAAAAGATCGATGATACCATCGCACGCCCTTGGTTTGCTCTGCAGTCACTCCATCAGCCTTCCATGTGTTTGATATAATGTCAACAAGAGATGGTACAAATGAGGCAGTTTTCATAACATTCATTGATCCTCTATCTGAAGTGAGTAAAATTTGTATTAAAGGTATATTTTTTTTGTCATGAATGGATTGCTGCCTCCAAAAACCATAGCCTTCTAGCACACCGCCATCGCACCACCTCTATTATTCTCTTTTTAAACACTCTCATTCTCTCTACTGCACCTTCACACACACGCTTTGACAAATTCAGAATTTATGAGTATTGCTTTGAAGTTTATCCGATTATTGTCCATAAATTACAAATGTGGGATTTCGTATATTTTTATCAGTTTTACCATTTACCAGGTATGAATCTCAATTAGATCTCAATATCCGCCCAGATATTGGTATGAACAAAATGAATATCGGCTTAATCAAGCAAAATTCAGGCGATCACTGAAGGTTTAACTTTTTATTTTTTATTTTTTATTTTTGTTCACATTTCAATTGTTTAAATGTTTCATTATTAGATCTTCGTACTTTGAATGTTCAATACTATTTATTGCACTTAACACGATAAGGGAATAGAGATAAAGAATGGCAATATGAAGGAACTACTAGCAATATTAGATCATTTTTCATCAGATAGGAAGGAACTTTAAGAACATATATGAATGGCCTTTGAAGGGAATGAACACATGGAAGTGATGTTAAGTGAAACTAGAGATGAACCAGATGAAGCAACCCAAAGAGGCAAAATTTTATGGATTTAAGGTTGTAGGTAATGTGATTTTGGAATCTCTTTCCTCATCTCATTCTCTATCTGTCGTTTTTTTTTTTTTTTTGCAGATTTCATTAGGGTTTTTGTACATATTTATGGAGTCAACAAAATGTGTACGCATAACGTTTCTTGCTGCAGCGATATGATTGGTCGTTCAAGGACAGGGATAGGGAAAACTCTTGTTCTTGGTATTTCTGTCCATATTTTTGTATATGTTTCTGCACATTCATCCTTAAGAGAAAAGCAGTTCGATCATTTACATGTTAATATTTATTTTTAATGAAGCCTTCCACGTGTTTGATAAAAATCCCTTTCTGTTTCTGTTCCTCGTGCATATGGTGGTGGAATATGTCAAAGTATAATCACAAGTCAAATGGTTTCATGACAAATTCTGTTCACTGTAAAATTCTCTTTACTTTTACCTCCTAATATTTATTTATATTTGACCAAAGCATACTTGAAATAAGCTAAAGAGTTTTGTCTGTAACAAAACTACCTACAGATCCATTGAGCCATAATGGGAAGTGAGTCATTTGATACTATCAATTTTATATCATATCTTTTGGGGTTATGGTTCTGAGAAATAAACATGGTGTTGTTTACTGGAATGCAAATTAAGAGTCCGATGATTATTATGGGCGTTTGGATGCCATGTTTTTGTTCTTCGGTTCATTCTTACAACTACGATAATAATATTAATTGGATTGAGATATTACAAAAATATTATTTTGAGTTTGAAAATTTTATATTTTGATGAAAAAGATTTGCAACCGGGGGATAACTATAGAAAATTTGAATCATAAAGGCTCTCTTGAGATGGTTAAATGTGGTCTTCTTTTAGTGGTAATTCAAGGTAAATAATTACTGGTTAAGTATTTAATGTTGGAGATGGTCATCAGAAAAACGTTTTTATAAAATTGAGTGGTTGTATAATAAGTAAATAAATTTTTTGATTGAAAAGCATATTTATGTAAATCGTCAATATTATTTGCTTTTACTAAGAAGAGAAAAATGTTAAATCCCGGAATTAGCTTTTTCGTTATAAGCTACTTGTGATTCTTATAAAAAATATATAATTCGATTAGATCCCTGTTTTTGGATTAGAAATGTAATCCGAAAGATAAAGTAATCATTGAACATTAAACCATCTCAAGAGGAAACTATTATCAGACGTGGTCGCACGTTGCATTGCACAGATATCCCATTAGGCAATAAAATTTTTATTTCTAACCTCAACAACAATGTAATTATGTTTTAACCGAAAATAGAAGCATACTTTTATTTTTCAGCAAAAACAACGTATATTATGCATATAGTTTTAGTGGTTAATGATTTTTATGAAAGGAAACCAATATTTAGAACAGAAGTACTCACCAAAAAAAAAAACAAATGTCGTCCGAAAACTATTTGTCGAAATGAAATTAATTCCCACCCGCAAATTGTTCATTGAAATAAATTAATTGCCGCCGCCGCATTTCGCGGGTATGCATACCTGTGTATTATGTTTGACTGTTTGACTTATAAGCCAGAATAACTTATTTTTCCTTTTAACCGAAAGTAATTTTCCAGTTTAATTTCAATTAGCAAAATGCTTTTGTTTTATCCGAAATAGCCTGCCAAAAATAGTGATTGTGTGTATGGTTGTGCAAGAGAGAGAGAATATATACTTCGAAATTAATAGCTTGTGTGCTGCAGGAGTCAAAAAACTTTCATACTCCGTACCCTCCTCCCCCCCCCCCCCCCCCGGCAAATCTGAAAGCCAAAACCTAACACCCCCCCCCCCCCGGCAAATCTGAAAGCCAAAACCTAACACGTAGTTGCCGAACCAAAACAATATCCTACCGCCGCATTGCGCGGGTACGCAGCTAGTATATATATATATATATATATATATATATATATATATATATATATATATATATATTATTAATAACTTTACATTTATAAATAAAAATGATCAAATACTTAAAAAACAATTTATGAACTTGTTAGGTTTTGTTATCGACTAAACTAACTCAAATATTGTTTTTAAAACTCTACTTTAATATCGAATAAACTAACAAAAACCTTTGCAAATGATAATAATAACTTATTATAAATAAACAATCCCAAAACACAACCTTTTCCTTTTGTTGTTGTGTTTGGGCCGATTCCAGAACTAACAAATAACAATTATAAACGGGCCCAATGCCCACCTTCAGAAACAGCTTCGTTTATTCGTGACATGTAACTAGCTTTATGACAGTTTGCCTATGTTTTAGGGCCTGTCCACTATTATTTTAAGAAAAATTAAGTTGACGGAATTAATATAAGTTGTTTTATATTTCTTAAAACATAATACGTTACAATATAAATATTAAACGTGTTACAGTTTATTGAATAAAAATAAACTATGCAAAATATATAGTTATCTCTTCTTAGCGTGTATTTCTTTGAATCATGAACCAACTTACTTTAGATGTGAGATATCTATAATCTATAATGACTTTTTGTTATTTTCATTTTATATACGCTTAGTTAGTATGATCTTGATGATTCTAATTGCATCTTGTGATTATAAAATTAATGGTGGTTTTTTATCCATTAACTGACATATAAATCGATAAATATATAACATTCATTTAAGAAAATATATGTTAATTTATAGAAAAGTTTGAAATACAAATTCTATCCACAATTTGCATACAATTAACTGAGTTTTGATGCATGCCTTCCAATAATGCACATACAATTAACCATGGCTTACTTACGCTTACAAGTTCCACCTTCTTTGATACAATAACAAAAATGGTTGAAAATTTGATAGAATAAAATTGTATAAAAGCATCCATCAAATTCCATATACAATTGAATTTATCATTCTTTTAGATAATGCCAAATAATTCAAATTTTATTGTTTATTTTTCTTATATCCAACTAAAATGACATATTTTTAACCTTATACGGTAGTATAGTAATTTTATATAATTATCATTTCAATTCCTTCGATAAAATTTACAAACCAAATAGAAATTAGCAAATAATTCAATTACATTTCTTGTCAACCAAGCACGTTAGAGATTTCAATTCCTTAGGATTCAAATTCCTTCAAATTTTCATTTATCCAAAAAATCTCAATTCCGTTCTAAACATTCTGTGAACCAAATACACCCTAATAGAATTAGGAAAACATTAACGATTGATTTATTTGGGTTTTCAATTTTTGAAAGGAGAAGATTCCCTTAAATTTGTAGGCTTGCCCTAAAGTTTTAAGGAGATGATTGGTTCCACACCAAAGAGAGATGGATTTTGATACAAATCTATGAGAAACTTTTGAATTGTGGTATTTTCTTTTTATATATAAATAATTTATTGTTTTGCAATTTAAATTTAAATAAGTTTAAACTATATTAATTAAGTGTCACGAATTTTTGTGTATTTACTTATTTAGCAAAAAAATGACATTTTTTTATATAAATGTTTTAATTTTATATGTATCACGAAATCAGATAGAAAGGAGGATAAAAGGAAGAAATGGTGGTAATGGTGATTGCATGGAGGCATTTCCCAAAGAGAATCGAATCAATCACTTGCTACCCCTTTTCGTTTTCACTTTTCCATTTCTCTTTACCGTTACCCAATAAAATAAAATTAAATGGTAATGATATAATTATTTCATCAAAATCTTCCATTAATTTACTTTTATAGCCTTTTTTAACATAATAATATATTATACAAATTTTACGAGTGTTTAACTGTTTGTTTTAGTGGTAAATATATAAGAGTATATAAACAAGATTTCATATCTAAAATTTAAAACTATTTTCTTTATTTTAAAAACACGCTGATATATTTGCATGTTAACATGATCATATTGACCCTTTTGAGATTTAAAAGAGAGATCATTTGAAGTGTTTGATAAGATAAACTTGGTAAATATTGTGTATTGTATTATTCACGTAACTAATTACAATGGATATATATAAGATACATATTTACACTTTGTATCCTCAAACTACTAATTATATTATAATATGTCTAATATTCCCTCGCAAACTAAGGCCAGATCACGAGCTGTAGCTTGGATCGTAAATCACTAAATCTTTGAGAGGGTAACGGCTTGGTAAAGATGTCTGCATTCCGATCATGTGTAGAAATAAATTGCACATCAAGTTTTCCTTCAACAACATTTTCTCTAACAAAGTGAAAATAAACTTCAACGTGTTTTGTGCGAGCATAAAAAACAGGATTTGCTGATAGTAGGTAGCACCCAAATTGTCACACCATAGAACTGGGACTGATGCAGTAGCTACTTTAAGTTCTCGAAGAAGAGCTTCAAGCCATGTGAGTTCAGCTACTGTGTCTGCTAAAGCTTTGTACTCAGACTCGGTTGATGACCTATAGACAGTTCGTTGTTTTCTAGCTGACCAAGAAATAAAATTGTTTCCGAGATAGATGGCATATCCCCTGGTGGATCGACGGTCATCAGGGCATCCAGCCCAATCTGCATCCGAAAAAGCACTTAGAGATGAAAAATGAACATCAGTGTAGGCATGAAGGATGGAGCCAGAGTCATGTTGGATAAGAAGACCATAGTGAGATGTGCCGTGAAGATAACACAGAATTCGTTTTACAGCAGACCAATGATTTTGAGTATGGGAGTGCATAAACTGGCAGACTTTGTTAACTGCAAAAGTGATGTCAGGACGGGACAAAGTAACATACTGTAGAGCACCAACAATCTGTCTATAGCGAACCAGATCATCAAATATGGGGCTATCACCAAGAGACAAGTTTGCAGTGGTAGTAATGGGTGACGAAACTGGTTTTTGAATTTGAGAGATTCGCCTATTGAAGTAATTCTAAAATGTATTTTTTCTTTGATAAAACCAGATCCTTATGTCTTCTAACTACCTCAATACCCAAAAAAATATGAAAGGAACACCAAGTCTTGAATGACGAACTTGCGACTGAGACCTTGGATGATACGATTAATGGCATTAAAGTTGTTTCCAGTAAGAATGATGTCATCAACGTATACCAGCAAGTATAGAAGAATTCTCTTAGATGAATAAATAAATAGAGAGGGATCTGTTACTGACCCTTTAAAGCCAAGAGCTAGTAAGACTTCGGTTAAACGATTATACCATGCACGAGGAGCCTGTTTTATCCCATATAGAGACTTGTGAAGTAGACAGAGATGATCCGATTTGGTGGGGTCAATAAAACTCGATGGTTGTTGATGATAGACTGTCTCTTTCAGTTCTCCATGCAGAAAAGCATTTTAAACATCTAGTTGGCAAAACGTCCACCCCTGTGTAACTGCAAGAGACAAGACCGTACGGATAGTGGTAGATTTTACAAAAGGGCTGAAAGTTTCATGGTAATCGACACCATGTTGTTGCTTTAATCCTTTTGCAACCAAACGGGCTTTGTGACGAGTGACTGCACCTGTTTGATCTCTTTAAGTTTATATACCCATTTACAATCAACCACATTTGCATTAGGAATAGGTGGAACTAAGGACCAGGTGGCATTACGCATAAGAGCCGAGTATTCTTCAGTCATGGTAGCTCGCCACTGTGGGGACTTGTTGGCAATGGCAAAGGTTGTGGGCTCAGTGTTTGAAGGATATAAGGTAGAAGTATAAGCAGAAGGATCATAGGAGACTCGTGGTTTAGGATTTTGCCAAAGATGGGATGGCTGTGTACGGGAGCGAGAAGTGTTAGAGGGCACAGGAGCAGGAGTGGGGGCTGTTGGGTGGTAGCAAAAACAATCTTAGAGGACTGGTCGGGAGTGGTGGTGGGATAGCCGTAAAGGGCTGGTCGGTAGTGGACTGCTTGATGGTACTCGGTTGTTACAGGTACAAAAACACGAACATCTCCACAATTCAGAATTTCCAGGAGTTGATGCGCAACAGTAAAACACGCTGGTGATCAAGGCAAGTGGCGGGGGCACGGTGACCCTACACTTGCCTAAAACAACTCCTCCAAAGATTCTCCATTCAGGTATTACATACATTACTCACAAACATAATTAAATGCAAAAAGAAACAAACATCTAAACTACGAAATATAAAAGAGTGTCATAGGTACGGTACATATATCCCAAAAGAAAAGAAAAATACATCAATCGTCATCATGGCGGGTCCCAGATGGACCCGCCCCATCATCATCTCCGAAAGGGTAAGGTGGAATATCATCAATCTGCATCTTGAGCATGATCAACTGCTGTGTCTCTGCCATCCACCGGTCATGAGCCTCTCTTGCCGATATCCTCTGACTCAAATCCTGTATAGCAGCCAGCACATCTGATAACTGCGGCTGTGGCTGGTCCTCTGCTGGTGCTGCCGGTCTCCTGCGTCTCCTCCCTGGCTGGGCATGTGCTGGCTGGGGAGGCTGGGGTGCCTCTGTCGCCACCCTCAGATTTCGTCCCAGCTGTGGCTGATGGATAAGGCCCATATTCTCCAAGGCACGGGGTGAGGTGCGGATAGGTGCAATTGCTGTCAAAGGATGGGTTGCCTCCCAACACTATACCTAACCTATAAAGGATTTCCTAATTACTCCTAAGAAACATTATACCTAACCTATAAAGGATGGGTTGCCTCCCAACAAGCGCTAAGTTTAACGTCTTCAGCCAGACGGATTACTCCTACTCTTCACGATCCTCCCGAGGCATCATCTTATTCATCTCGGGTGCAAAATTATGAACCATCGTTGCCAGCAATGAGGTGAGTTGCGTCATCCGATCGCTGACTCGGCTAATCCACTGCTGCTGCGCGTCCAGGAGCTGGAAGACTTTTTCCTCCCTACACCGGGCATCCTTTTCGTATCGCTGATGTTTTAATTCCATCATTTCCATCATGTCAAGCAGCTGCACCTTGTCAATAGTTGATAGTGGATGTTCTCTTGTTTCCTCCAGGATCTCTTCTTTTCCACCTTCTCCTGTTCGTGTCCAAACTTTTCCCTTATCTTTATTCCCTGTTTCCATCAACGGATTGTTGCTCCAATGTTTATCATCGTACCCTTGTGGTAGAGATATGGGACTTCCAAACATATTCAACCTGCATTTCCTTGTCCCAAAGGAGATATCCACATCTCCCGTCTTACAATCCATGATAGCACTGGCTGTAGCAAAAAATGGGGGTCCCAGGATCAGCGCGGGTGCATCCTCCAAACTCTCGTATTCCATAACGAGAAAATCCACAGGGTAGAAGAAATCGCCAACTTTCACTATCACATTTGTTAATTTGCCCCTTGAAACCTTAGTTGACTGATCGGCTAATTGTAGAACTGTTTTTGCTGGCTCCAACTCTTCATTCTTGTATTTGTCGTACAAGTATCTGAAAGGTTTTCTGCAACTATGAACTAAAAAATCCTAAGTTCACATGCAACCTATTTAGATCTAAGTTTTTCTTCTAGTTAAACATATAACAATTCCTAAAAGGCTAGAAAGAATTAAAACTAAAAGAAAGATCAAGAAAAACCAACCTTTAGTGAATCTTGGAAGCAAAGCAACAGAAACCTCTTGCCTCAAATGCAGTCACACCCTTAGCTTGGAATGTTGGCCGAAAATTCCTTCAGAGTGAGCCACAAAATCGTGGCCTATGTACGGTTATGAGCCTCCCTATTTATAGGCTCCAGTGGATGGCCAGATAAACCCTAAGAGATAAACCTTTTGAATTCAAATCAAGATAAACCTTTTATCTTATCAATTCAAACAATTATCTCTTATATATATATATATATATATATATATATATATATATATATATATATATATATATATATATATATATATATATATATATATATATATATATATATATATAGATATATATATATAAATCTATTATATATATTTATATATATAAAATCGCCAACCACACACTCACTCAAACTGTCACTTACTCAACTATTGAATAATTACAATTTTAGTCCCTACACCTTTAATTAATTGATTTAACCACCAAATTAATTTCAATTAATTTCAGAAAAATTCCTAATTAATTATTATAGTTTCTAATTAATATATTATCACTTAAATATATTAATAAACTATTTATTTAATTTCTATTGGTTTATTAATCACATAATAAATCAACCTTTCTCTCTACAGGACTTTCTGCCAATCCTCCAACTATGAGGGCAACCCAAATGGACTATGCTACTATTAATTAGGTAAATACTAATTATTAGTCATGGCTTAGACACCTAATCCAACAGTCTCCCACTTGGATAAGTCTATGACTAAAATTACCAATTTACCCTTTAATTAATTTAGCAACTGTAGCTTCCTAGAAACCGCTGCTGAACTCTTACCTAGTCAGTTCTGTCCAATGATAAGTGATCATATGATCCTTCGTCCAACAAGATATTTTCAGACACGAGACATGGATTGAGATCAATCTCTGTCCGATACTCTGTTTCCCGATTTTTGATTCTTCTTATGACTTTAGAACTTCTAATTGAACACATCAATTTAGTCCAGGCTGGCCAGCACTTTAGTCAACTTCAAAATCATCGAGAGGCCTACAGATATCTGTTTCCCATCCAGGTCAAGGAACGAATATGCTTCGACTCATATGCTTATATCTTTTACCAGTCAAATCATTCACAACAACACATTTTATAACATCGAGTTACCGATGCGTTTTCGTATTATCAATGAACAATTCATTGTAAATTATAACTCATATCTCTCCACTTCAAGATCATAGGATATTATCGTCTCAACATTGCTTGTGATATAATCCATGAAGCAATCTATTGAGCGTGGGTTTATCCAATACTCAAATCTCTATTTCTAAGTACTCATGAATGTTGTAGCAATCCTATTGCTATGTCTAACTCCTTAGACAGTCTACAAATCAATTCATGACAGTCTTGATTCAATACTTACTTCCCAAAGTATGAGCAACTGTGGACCTTTCTGAATAATTAAATTATTCGGGAAGTAAAACATGCAAAAGTGAAACATAAATATCTGACTGGCAGCTACTCCTGCTTATTACCAAGTCTCCACAAGGTAATCACCAAGTCTGGTCTTGTCATAAACTATTATCGGTTTCAAAAAAAAATTTCTTTTAAACTTTCAATTCTAATTTTACATCTATGTCTTTATGAACCTTACACTCTTTCTATGTATCCAAAGTATCTTATACTTGTACACTTTATTGCAGATGATCCAATCAGATGCTTATCCGATAACATTTCAATATGTTATCCTGTCAATTTCTCTCCTAACTCTATTCTGGTAATGTGTACTGTGACTTCCTATGGTTCTGGGGTCTTTAGTCTACTTGACTGCACCCTAAGACTATTTCGAGGTGTTATGATGTGCCGGTGAACCATACGCGCTCCATTAGAATACCATCGAGATTCTTTAACCATCATGTCCTGACGTTACCAATTTGAAAATCTTTCAAATTAATGCTATCACTTTCACCCTAATCATTTCCTAATGAATTCTCACTTGAGTTCAACTAATCCATCCAATATCCCAGTCAGGCAATGTCCTGAATCTAACTTACTATGCCCTAAGCATTAAGTCATCAGGACATGTTCATAACATTATGATCGATCCAAAACTTGTGGAACCTGATCTAATCCTATTCCAAACCCTTTCGGAATCCATAGATTAGTTATAATCCTCGTGTCATGATTTTCAAGAAACTATTTCCTTTCGGAGACTCTTCTCATGCATCTTGAATCTTATCAAGATCATGTTGACTAGGTCTATGCTGGCGATTTCATCTATTCAATAGATGACTGTGAATTACGTGAGTATGATATACCTTCTTAATTTCTTTCATGCCAAGTCATCACACTTTGCAATGATAAGAAAAACTTTCCTAAGTCTATACATCTTGAATCTCATCAAGATCATCTTGGCAGAATCTGGATCTATCTCATAGATGATTACAACCACCTGAGTATGTCGTATTTCTATTAAGGCTTTCATAGCGATTCGTCTCTTAACACAAAGTCATTACACTTTGTAATGAAAAGAGACGTTTCCTAGAAACAATATGTATCCCACTTATAGAGATAACGGTGACTCCCACTGGCTTTGACATGGTTATAGACTATTCACAAAATCCAAGACTTATGGCACATTTTGAGAATCCAAACCTCTCTGACATTTTTATGGAAATCTTTCAGCCTTTTCTCAAAATCCAATCCTTTGGCATATTTTGAGAATCTGAATATCCTTTTCTGCGAGATGCCCGTGGGGAAATCCCGGGCCTATTTACCTTTGTACCGGGACTTTCTTTGTGAGTCTCTATTAGTGTGACGGTGATCCACACGCACTCCACTAACGATTCACAATGTACCGTACAATATCCTTTCAGATTCCATCCTCTATTGGGGTTACTTCTCCCGTAATCAATTACTTGACTCTGAGTATCGTCTCACTCAACCAGATGTTCTGAAGGTATGTATCTGTCCATGTTGCTTTCTTTTGATGATTCAGTTACTCCCACTGGTTTTTAGACCAGGTGTAAAATCAATCAAATTTTTCACATAGACTGTGTCTCGCCCTGAGGTTCTCTTGTTTGGTAGCAACCAGGCTCACCAATGCTTCCAAGTAGTTGGATTGTAAATCCGTACCAACTATAGTGTTTTACCACCAATCGGTGTGTCACCCCAATCATAACTACTTATGATGGTGATCAATACTACTGGTCAAGAGAAGATTATGTCAGTTGTAGAACAGAAATCTGATTTCTGCTCCAAGCCTAGTGATGACTAAAGGTTCTTTCACTTGGCTAATCCTGAACTCATTAAGGACTGTCCCAACTCCCACTGTTTCCTTAGAACATGAGTTCTTTCTAAAAGAGCTATTCTTTTAGAGTTTCAGCGGGATAGCCAACGAAACGACATTGCTGATCAGGTTCAGGCTAGTCATGAGGTTCAGACGAACACTACAGGACCCTGGAATTTCAATGTACAAGTGGGATAATCCCAGCTTTACATATCAGACAGTGTCTGCAAGACCTACTTAGTCTAGGATGTGGTCGGAATATGGTTTATATGGACTGATTGTTATAAAGTTCAACTTATTTAAAACTAATTTGCAATGTATCTCATACATCGAGGATCGAACTGTTTCGACCAATGCTCCATTATCTTCCTCAAGACACATTATAACCATTAATGCTCTTGGAAGAGAATGAACTGTGAAACCTTTTTCTCAGTTTATGTTATCCCTCAGGTTCTGTGAAACTTGTACTTCCTTTAAAGTCCTTGGACTTTTCAAGGTTTCAATTCAATTGCTTATCCCGATAAGCAATGTCATATTCATCATACCGAATGATGAATATTGCGAAGTACAAACAATTGTGTTATATGTCTTTTACATATCTATGTAGACTAATGACTTTGTTAACTTTGTTCAAGACTTGCAATCTTCAGTTGACTCTAAGTCAACTGATTCCAAAATCCTATCCTTTGGATCTTTGGGTGATTCATTTCTTGCCACATGTGCTTTGTCAAGAACTTAATCATCATCTGACTCTAAGTTAGATGATTCCAAGGTCCTGTCCAACTGGACCTTTGGTTGATTCATTTCTTGACACATTTAAGAAGTCAATTCATCAAGTGACCTAAGTCAAATGATTCCAAGGTCCTGTCCAACTGGACCTTTGGTTGAATTGATTCTTATAACATTTGTATTAACAATCATAATGACACAATTCTTGATTTCAAAACATTTCGGATATCATTCAAGTTATTACTAAACATACATTCAACACATTCATATAACATTTCAAGGACAATTTTAGACAACAGGTGTTGAAAGGAAAATGACAATTTTATTAAAACAAAATCCTTGAACAATGTAATAGACAATGTCGAAATGCAACTAAAGACTAATAACAATATTCCAATATCTATCTAAACTTCAAAACTGCACGAGCTGGAGATCCAATCCAAATGTGCTCCTATGTGCCAGAGTCCCGTGCCTTCTTGATTCCCTGCATACAAATCAAAATGCGACTGTCACATTATGTATCAAGAAATCCTGGAACAGGAGTTTTGAGGTTTTTAGATATACCTGAGCTTTCAAAAGAGTTGGAGCGTCTTCCAATCTTTCCATGACTGTATCCGATTTAGCGGATTCACAGTTTGAGACATGTCTAGTCGATCTCGACCGTTTCTTGTTACGTCTCTTCACTGGACTTAATCCAGAAGTAGCTGAGCCATTGGAGCTATGCCTGTCCAAGAGTGACTCGTATAAAGTCAACAGTGGACGCATTTCCATGAGGGTCTTTTTCTGGTCTTCCTTTCTATACGTCTGAATGAACAGATCGTACTCATTTGTCAGCGAAGCGAGCAGGATGTTAACACTCTCCTCCTGACTCATGGGATGACCAAGTTTATATAACTCGCATATGTACCCTTCAATCTGAAGAACATGCGAATTGATGCTACTTCCTCCCTTTAGCTTGCACTCTGCAAGTCTTCTGAGGATTCTAGCTCGTTCCTCTTCAACTGGTTTTTGGAACCTTTCCTCCACCAGTTGCATCAACTCATATGGACCCAAGGATTCAAAATCCTTGCGGAACTCGGGGTCAATGGTTGATAGCATGAGGTCACGAATCTCTTCGGATTCATCATAAGAACCTTTTATGATGACTTGTTCCGGTGGAACTGGGATCGGATACTCGGTGAGATGTAGCTTGCCAGCAATGTCGAGACCCAGTCTCCAATTGCGAAGCCATTCTTTACAGTTGAGGCCAGTCAGCCTTTCCATATTAAGCAGGTGCATTATGAGGCTTTCAGAAATGGGTGAAGGAGGAGAAGGAGGAGAATTGACACTTGACATCTATAAAAGAAAATAGAATTTATTAGCTTAATTGGTCATTTTTAAATAATTACCCAATATGTTATTTAATAAGGCTAGGATCCAAAATACCCCAACTATGGTATGAAGAGGGATGCCGTAATCACAACATAATGGTCATTAAGGTAGATAAACACTTATCAATTTCATCTTATGAAATTCCTAGATCTATTGAGATTCATTAAACTCTTCAATGGCATGTTTAATCTCGGATGTGCTCCACTGTTTGTGACTGGGATGCCGAGGATCACAAACTGGATGTGAATAACCATGCAAATTAGCTTGGTACTCTCAGGTTAATTATCATCTCTAATTGATGTGCCGGTAAACCACACATGCTCCACCAACAATGACAATACCCGGGAAACCCATTGCATCTCTTTATGAACCCCTATTGGCGTGCCGGTAAACCACACATGCTCCACCAATGTTTCATAAAGTGCAATGTGCAATTTCATGGATTAGCACCAAATCACATTTTCCCTAAAGTAACTAGATTTGGGTTTTTTTAAGTGTTCTAGTACTTTGAATCATTATACTTTTAGTGATTATTTGGCGGTCCTATCAAACCTGTTCGGCTAACGACCCTCCACTGATCAGGCGAGCGGTGGGCGAGAGTGTTCACCCATTAGACCGCCATTTTATAGGCAGTCTCCTTATACCCACTTTATAGACCAGCTTCATGAATGAGGCCTACTAATGATTTGACTAACCATTTAATCTCATACATATAAAAAAATAACTTCCTAGTTATAATATATATAAGATGTAATTTTTTAAACCTTTAAAAAATTGTTTCTGGTTTATCTTTTAATTTATTGTCGATTTAAGCTATTAAATTTAAAATTAAATTAAACCATTAAAACCCGATTTAATTATCTTTTAATTAACCAATTAATTAAATTAATTAAATTTGATATTTTAAACCTTTTAAAATATTACTAGATTTTATCTATTAATTTTTGAGATTTAAAACAATTAAATTCGAAATTAATTAATCCTTTTAATTATCTTTTAATTAAACAATTAATTAAATTCATTAATATTTTATATTTTAAACCTTTTAAAATATTTCTAGATTTTATCTATTAATTTTTGAAATTTAAACCATTAACTCGAAATTAAATAAAATCCTTTTAATTATCTTTTAATTAAACAATTAATTAAATTAATTAATTCTAAGATAGGTATCACAAAATAATCAAATTAATTTAAACCTATCCTTATCCCCTAATTTTCGATTTTTTAGGATAAGCGGTTTAAGGTTTTATCTATTTAAACAATTAAAGTTACCAAAAATAGAAAGCCTTCTAAACCTTATCACAAAAAAAACCGCCAAGCAGGAGGGGCCGGCCAGGGTTATAAAAAACAAACCCTAATTATCGAATTGGCCCTATTAGGGTTTAGAAACAATAAACCCTTATTTTCAGGAAATCAGTTATAGCAATTTAACAAGAAAAACAACCAAATGCTCTGATACCACTGAAAGGTTTTCTGCAACTATGAACTAAAAAAATCCTAAGTTCACATGCAACCTATTTAGATCTAATTTTTTCTTCTAGTTAAATATATAACAATTCCTAAAAGACCAGAAAGAATTAAACTAAAAGAAAGATCAAGAAAAACCAACCTTTAGTGAATCTTGGAAGCAAAGCAACAGAAATCTCTTGCCTCAAATGCAGTCACACCCTTAGCTTGGAATGTTGGCTGAAAATTCCTTCAGAGAGAGCCTTAAAATCGTGGCCTATGTAGGGTTATGAGCCTCCCTATTTATAGGCTCCAGTGGATGACCAGATAAACCCTAATAGATAAACCTTTTGAATTCAAATCAAGATAAACATTATCTCTTATATATATATATATATATATATATATATATATATATATATATATATATATATATATATATATATATATATATATATATATATATATATATATATATATATATATATATATATATATATATATATATATCGATTATATATATTTATATATATAAAATCGCCAACCACACACTCACTCAAACTGTCACTTACTCAACTATTGAATAATTACAGTTTTAGTCCCTACACCTTTAATTAATTGATTTAACCACCAAATTAATTCCAATTAATTCCTTTTAAAAATTCCTAATTAATTATTATAGTTTCTAATTAATATATTATCACTTAAATATATTAATAAACTATTTATTTAATTTCTATTGATTTATTAATCACATAATAAATCAACCTTTCTCTCTACCAGACTTTCTGCCAATCCTCCAACTATGAGGGCAACCCAAATGGACTATGCTACTATTAATTAGGTAAATACTAATTATTAGTCATGGCTTAGACACCTAATCCAACAGTATCCTGGTAATACGTTAACACTTGCCCCCAAATCCAGCAAGGTGTTCCTGATAACCACATCTCCCACCGTGACAGTAATCAACGGTGATCCAGGATCCTTCTCCTTCTTGGGCAATGTTCCCAACAATGCCTCACTAGCTTTAACTGTCAACCTCACCATATCAGGTGTGGGAGTCTTGATTTTTCCATTTTTATCGCACATCTCCTGAAGAATTCTTGTATCTTCAGGAGCGTCTTTCAAATCATCCCATAAAGGCTGATTGATTGATGGCTCAGTTGATTTGATTGGCACTTCCTACTTTTTCTTTTCCTTCTTATCCTTCTTCCTTTGTTTAATGCTAGCCACCATTGGCTGCTCCTCCTCTTGGACCCCCTTATTTTGAGTTTCCTTCTCAACTTGTACCTTTTCCTCATTCTTATCTTTCCCTTCTTCAACCTTAACTTCTTATTTATTCTTATCTTTCCCTTCAACCTCAGCTTCATCTTCATATCCTAGTAAGTCTTCTACAGTCACCTTTCTCCATTCGGCCTCAACGGCGTTCACGTGCTCCTTTCCTGCCCGTTGAGTGTGGTTTGGATTGATTTCTGTAGAACTCGGCAACTTACCATTATCCCTCTTTCTTTGATCCTCAGCCATCTGAGCAATCTGTCTCTCCATGTTTGCGATAGCTTTGGCATTAGCCTGAGATTGTTGCTGGGTGGTGTTGAACATTTCATACATCTTTGCAGTCAAATCTTCTTGGTTTCCTGGGACATTGTTATTATTAACTGCCCCCTGTTATTGTTGTTGCTGCTCCCACCTAAATTATTGTTTGCGGGTTGGAATTGCCTGGGCTGATTGGACGACTACCCTTGATAGTTATTCTGCCTTTGATTATTGAAATTCTGAGAACCCTGGTTGTAAGGTCTGTATTGACGTCCATTGTTGTATTGCCCCTGACCTTGACCAAAAACTTGATTTGCCTCCTGGGTCCTATGTCCTTGTTGGCTTCCTTGTGGTTGACTCTGAGGCCTGTTTTGTAAACTAGACATTAATCTATCAAACTTTTTGTTCAACTTGCTAATCTCTTTCTTGACCTCCTTTTTCCAATCTGCGTCTGCACCTACTACAGCAGATGTGCCCACTGGCTTCCTAGTAGAAAAATTCGCTTTTGATTCGTTACTAAGCTGTTCCAAAAATTGCCAAGCCTCATCGGGATCTTGCATCATGATGGTACCACTGGATGACACATTAATCATTGCCTGGTTTGTTTCATTCACCCCTTCGAAAAATAACCTTACTAACTGCCACTTCGGAATGTCGTGGTGAGGGCAAGAGCGCATCAGTTCCTTCAAACGATCCCAAGCCTCGTGAAACGCCTCACCAGGCTTCTGCTGAAAATCTTGGATGGCTCGCCTAATCTCAGTAGTCTTACTCGCCGGGTAGAACTCTTGTAAGAACTTAGCCTTAAGCTGATCCCATGTAGTGATACTATTAGACTGAAGAGATGTAAACCAGTACTTTGCTTTGTCTTTTAGAGTGAATGGGAATAGACTTAACCTAAAGATGTTCTTATTTGTGTTCCTAGGGGTGTTGGCATTTGATATAGCTATGAACTCATACAAATGATTGTATGGATCATCCTGTTTATAACCCCTAAATTCTGGTAATATTCCTAGAAGCTGTGGTCTAATTTCTACCTGAGCTTCTACATTCTCAGGAATATAAATGGGCGATGAGTCATCATACTCATGTGGTTGGAAGTGCGACGTAACTGATTGCCCCTCGGTTGTGCAAAGTATAAAGGTTGAACAAAGTTACCGTCATAATGATGATTATTGTTGTACCCTTACTGACCTTGTGGTTGCTGATGTTGCTATTGTACTCTTCGTTGAGGTCCCCGACCTCTGTTCCATTGTTGCTGCTGTGGAGGAATCCAGCCTTCATCCTCCTCATCGTATCCATGCTCGACCTCCAATATATTGCTGTGGTGGAGGCTGTTGTGGTTGTACATATTGGGTTGGTTGTGGTAAAGTTTGAAAAGCGGGTTGTGGTTTAAAGGTGGTTGGTTGATATGGTGGTTGTAATGGTTGTGGTTGGGAAATGGTGGTTTGCTGGCGTGGCGGTGGGGTGCCATCTTGGGTCGGCGCTCCCCTCACCATCGCAGTGGTAAAAGGGTTGGTTGATGTTTGTAATGGTGGAAATGAAGGCAGAGTGCATGCTGGTATTGATACGGGGGCTGAAACCGCACCACCAGTAGCACTCGTGCTCCCAAACTGGAATTCTGACACTGGGGGTATAAATGGAACTCCCCCTCCTGTTACCTCACCCAAAGGTTCCTGGGTAACATCCTCTAAACTACTACTAACATTACTAAAACTCATCTTATCTAAACGACTACGTGCACGGTTCTTGCGCGCGGCTCGTTCGATCTCAGAGTCAAAACGCAAGGGTGATAACTGCCCACCCCGACGGGTACGCATGTACTAGTGCAACACGCCCGTCAAAACCAAAATGAAAATACTAACCAAAATCAAATCTCCAAACTAAAAATCAGAAACTAACACCCTACAGATCACCTACTCTTAAGCTCACAACTCCCGGAAACGACGCCAAAATTTGACACACCTAGGTCGTCGTGCGGTCAAAAATAATAAAATACCTCACTCTCACTAGTACAGTTGTAGTCAGGGTCGATCCACAGGAGTTACATGGTCAAGGTAGGCAACAGATTACCAGTTGTAGTGTCACGCTACAACCAGCGGATCTAGTTTCCACTTTTACCAAAAACAATCCAAAATCCAAACAATTCCAAAAACTAAATCTAACATTAACCAAACCAAATCAATTTCTAAACCAAAGTCGTTTACTGAAATCAGAAAGCATAATCCAAATTCAGAAACAATGAGAACAATCCAAGCTCATTCAAAACATCAAAGCATAAAATAAAGGTAAAAGAACAAACCAACATTAACTGAATGATTAACTTGTATAAAACTCAGATCCAACGTGTTCAAAACAGTAAACATAAAATTCAAGAACTTTAAACCTAATGCTAATGGTTGTCACACCAATAACACCAAACTAAGCTACTAAAACTACTAAACTATATGAAAATTAAATGAGAAAACATAAATACCACGAATGATGACTAGAAACCGAATCTTGGAGTCAAAGAAGCCTTGTATCCACCTTGTGGGTCGTTTCTTTGCTACTGATTTCGACCTAGAAGCCTCTATTTATAGTTTTGGAAAATAAGCGGCGCGCGTATGAGTTTATCCCCGTTTGTTCGGCATTTGAATTCTTCTCACCGCCTCATCTGTGACTCAGTGCGTCGCGCCCATGTGAGATCCCGCGGCGCGCGTGTGAATTCGACTCTTTTTGTCCTTATCTCCAAATTCTTTCGTTTTTTACGCATTTAGCCCTTGTTTACATCGTCTTTTTCCAAACAAGCACTGACACAAAAAGTGAGAATACCACAACATATATGATATAAAATCACCAAAAATAGGGTTCAACAACGACTACAATACTTGATATTACTAGGCGTTGTCACTCCCATTAAGTCAAAAATCAAAATATTTAGAGTTGTATCAGTCTTGAAATCGTTCCAAGTCATCATCCCCGACCACCAATCACCGCGGGCGGCCTCCGACCACCTAATCGGTACCGATAGAAGCGAGGGTTGTTTCCCCCATTGATATCCTTCTTCCTCTGTTATTTTCCAAATCTGAAATCGCATTCGTACATACATACACACACACACACACACCGATAAAGGTGTGTGTGTATGTGTGCATGTTTCATTGCTGCTTCCATTCCCGTCTCCCTCTTTCTCGCGATCTCTCTCATTTTCTTCTCTTCTGTTTTTTCGATTTACCCAAATGGTGTGCGTGTTTTGTTGTTTAATGGATGAGGTCGCACACTGGAGTGGGTCGCACACCAGGTTTAGAGAAAAGGCTGATTTCTAATTTTGACTTGGTCAAGGGGTGCGAAATTCCCAAAATGCCCCCAAGTGAAATGCATTAGAAAATATTTCAGCAATTATTTCAGATTTCTCTAATCTTTGAGTTGCCATAACTTCCACATACGATATCCAAAGTTTACAAACTTTATACCTTTAGAAAGGTAGGAATGAGCTTACAACTTCTCTTCACAGACTTAAGTCTAGTTCTTTCTATAATTCGTGTTACAGACCCTCAAACATGACAATTTGGCAAATTTGCCACTTTTTGGCCATTTTCAAACCTTAATAACTTTTTCATTATAATTCCAAAAGACCTGAATCTTTTTCCTATATTTTTGTTATCTCAAATATTACAAAAGTCACATTGAATTCATAAGACTTGATACAACATTCATAAAATTCAATTGATTCAAATAAGTCACATTGACTTCATAAGAACTTAACCAAAACTTATTAAGTTAAAAACATATCTTGTCTTACATTTCTTTTTAGAATTCAAGCTTATAGCTTTGAATTAAAACTTGTAATACTTTAAAATCAATCATCATTCTAAATCATTTAATTCCATAGACTCAAAAAATCATGTTCTTGTTGCTATGTACCTAGAAAATATCCACATGTACTCATCTTGTATTGAGAAGGAAGCTATTCAAACTTCTAAAACACCATTCCCGTTTCCTTGATCAGCGCCTCGATCACCACCTATTAGATCATATTCAATACATATGTATACAAATGTCTATAAAATAATTCATTCATCTATGAGGGTTCCTCATAACCACTCAATCAATTAAGACACTATGGATTTACACATGCATACCTAGTTGGCACAAGTCCAATTTCAAGACTATGGCAACTTAAATATTTCTTATTGATGTATTTGATGATATTATCACGTTCCCAATTTCATATTTCTCAATAATCCATTCTACCATGTTGCGATCTCCCAATTACATGTTCAAGAACCTTAATTTAATGGTTCTTGAACAATTTATACATATAAATCCATCAACAATCTTAACCCCAAAAATTAGGGATCATCCCATAATTCAATTTCTATGGATCTAGCTCAAACAAATTATGTTGATTGTTTGTTTTCTCGCAGACTGCAGACCTAAAAAGGTCTACACATCCTCTTTTCCTAAAAGACATGGACTAACATCTTTTCCAATCTGCAGAAGTCTTCTAATTAAAAAGAAAATACATGTGCCCTGAAAAGGAAAAAACACCATCGTACCCTAAAATCAAAAAATATGCATCTCTTTTCTTATTCATCACCTGCTCTGCTTCACACCTTGATCGAGTGCTCTCCTTTGATTTCACTTCATCACTGGTCGACGGAGCCTAAAGTCACTGCTTCATAAGAAAGGTTCTCTCTCCTTCTCTTCTACCTTTGTTCTTCAATATGCACTCGAGATTCAAACTTGGTTAATTGATTGGTCGTCAACTCCCTGCAGACCGCCGATGCAAACTAACCACGTCGCAGGTATGTGAACATTTCCGATTTGAACTTTTCTTTTGCTTCAGTGGATTTTGATTTAAACATTCTTTTTTCTGATTTGAACTTTTTCCATTTCTAATTTGAACTTTTCTTCTGATCTAGGTTTAAATCATTGCCTTTCAATGCTTCAAATTCAATGGAAAGTAGAAGTATGAGAATTTGGGGGAAAAAGACCGGAATGGTGTATGTATTCGAGAAAGCATGTTCAAATGTGGAATGGTAATGGTGTTTGTATGCTATTGTGGACTGTTGTATTTGAATGATTTTATAATACAGTTGAATGTTTGATTATCTCCTATGTTTCTCGTGTTATTATTTATTCTTTTTAAAAAATGATTAAAACCATGTTTGAATGTGATAATTGTTTCATGTCAATAACGGATCGAAAACAGGGTAACCTAATGTTTTATAAGGGTAAAATGGGGATAAAATGGTACGAAGAACTGTTTTACAGTACATAAAAATTCAGTTTTTTTATTTTGTGTAGTCTGCAGACTTTAAAGAAAACAAACAGTCTTTTTTACAGACCGCAGATGTTTAGTCCACCTCTTCTTCTGCAGATGTGGTCCGCAGACTGCATATGTTTTGCCTCTTCAAAAACAACACTACCCTAGTGTTTTCACCAAGAACACACCTAGTAACTTAGACAGTCTTTGGAGTAAAAGAGGTGGAAAATGGCTAAAAAATGATCCAAATGATGTAATTCACGTCCACATTGCTGATGATTCTTAGCGGAGTAGACTTGGCCTTCAAAAGGGGTGCTAGATGGCAAAAATTGGTTTCAAATGGCTTGTCTACGTGCCTACACACGCTCAAAAAGTAACCAGCTCCACCATTCACGCGACCTGCGTGAAATCTATGAAATTCCTTATGCGACTCGCGCGTTCTTAACAGGAGGTTGGATCCATTTTTGCAAAATATGGTACCCGCGTAACCCTTTTGTAAATTCTCACACGACGAGCGCAAATGCTCTTCGTACACTTAGAATAATTTCCGACACCTTCCCAGCCTAACTTGATTTTTATCCAACTTGCAACATTTATATCTTTCTCATATGAAATCGAAGTTTTACAAACCATATATGTAGAAAAAGGCGAGAATCTAATCTAGAAATTACCTCTACAGAAGTTCCCTTGATTCTTTATGAAATTCCTGCTATTGACCCACAACCCTGGTTGCAACTCACTTTTTGGCAGTTTTTGCCATACTTCAAATCTTCGTAACTTATTTATCCTAACTCCAAATGCTTTCATTCTTTTTCGTGTGTTTTCCTTATATCAAGGACACCGATTTTTATAATGATGAAAATTTTCCACTTCCTTCCTGTTTTGAGATAATCATTCACCAAAAGTGTCCTATAACACTATCTTTCAAACAACAATCATAATTCAATTTTCATTCTCATTTCCATCTAACATACCCCTACAAAACATAAATACCATAAAGAACTTAATGAAATGTCTTAATTCACATATTTTCATATTTTCACACATTTTGATCATTTGCACTTTTTATTAAGCACTTAATGAAATGACTTAATATTACAATTTCATTAGGTGGTGCATAACATTGTTTCACTACAATTTTATTTTGTTACAATTACCTACCCTTTATTAGGATTCCATCTTCATAATCATTTCATAGTTTATAAAATTTGGGTTCTTCATCTCTTCTTTCGTCTCCTATGTCAAATTTGGTCCTAATGAGTGTTTCCATTTTGCCAACACAAGGTCTATCTCCTTGTTCCTCAACTTCTTGACCATTGCTTCCAATATAAGCTCGGGTTCTTCCAGTAGCTTGTTTGGAGTCTCCACTTTTAAGTTTTTAAAGGAATTATTTCATATTCCTTCCAAAAATATTTCTTCAAGTAACACACATGAAATGTATCATGTATCCCCTTGAGTCCTTGTGGTAAGTCTAACTTGAAGGCTTGCATTTCGACTTCCTTTAAAATCTTGAATGGTCCAATGTACCTTGCACTTACTTTTCCATTCTTTCCAAATCTCACCACACCTTTCCATGGTGATAATTTTAACATTACAAAATCAATTTCCTTCATGCCATAAAGCATCTTCTTTAGACTTGCATAACTTCTTTGTCGATCTTCAACCGCTTTCATGTTGGCTTGAATCACACCAATATTTTCGTTCGTTATCTTTAGAATCTTCGGTTCTGTGAGCTTGGTTTCTCCCACCTCCAACTAGCATAAATGTGTTCTACACTTTTTACCATACAATGCCTCAAATGGTGGCATTCTAATACTAGAATGGTAGCTATTGTTATATGAAAATTCTACAAGTGGAAAATGTTCATCCCATTTGCCATTAAAGTTAATAGTGCATGATCTTAACATGTCTTCCACAGTTTGAATATTTCTTTCACTTTGGCCATCCGTTTGAAGATGGTAAGTCGTACTCAAGTGGATTCTGTCCCCAATTCTTCTTGCAAAGCATTCCAAAATCTTGATGTGAATCTCCAGTCTCTATCAGATACTATGGACAATGGTACACCATGAAACCTCACCACTTCATCAATGTAGAGTTTTGCTAACTTTTTAAGGGGCGTAGTCTCTTTGATGGCTAAGCACAAGGCACTTTTGGTCAATCTGTCAACAATGAACCAAACGCAATCGTGTCTTCTTTGTTCAGGGTAACCCTACAATGAAATCCATACTCACATTCTCCTATTTTCCCACTGGTACTTATAAATATTAGGCACTTCCATAAGGAACTTGATGTTCCGCTTTGAGTTGTGCACATGTTGCACACTTAGAAATGTACTTTGCCACCCTTGATTTCAACCTCAGCCACCAATAATGTCTTTTAGAATCTTGGTACGTCTTTGTACTACCGGGATGAATGGAATCCTTACGCGACCCACACAAAATTCCCTATCCATACTTAGAATAATTTCTGACACTTTCGCAGCCTAACTTGATTTTTATCCAACTTGCAACATTTATATCTTTATCATATGAAATCCAATTTTTACAAACCATATATGTACAGAAAGGTGAGAATCTAATCTACAAATTACCTCAACTGAAGTTCCCGCTATTGACCTACAAATAAGGTTGTAACTCGCTTTTTGGCAGTTTTTGCCAAACTTCAAATCTTCATAACTTCTTCATCCTAACTCCAAATGCTTTCATTCTTTTTCCTTTGTTTTCCTTATATTAAGAACAAAATTTTGTATACTGATGACATTTTTCCAATTCCTTTCCTATTTTAAGATAATAATTCACCAGAAGTGTCTTATAAACTCCATGTTTCAAACAACAATCATAGTTCAATTTTCATTCTCATTTCCATCTAACATATCCCTAAAAAACCTAAATACTATAAAGAACTTAATGAAATTTATTAAATCACATATTTTCATATTTTCACACATTTTGACCATTTTGCCCTTTTCATTTAGCATTTAATGAGATGACTTAATATTAAGATTTCATTAAGTCATGCATAACATTGTTTACAACTATTTCATTTTTCTACATTTATCTATATTTCTTTTTTTAGTTATGTTCCAAAATCTGTTTTGGTTCCTAGTATAACCTTGTTGTCCATTGGGGCTTGTCCCAATGGGTTTTTGTTGTTTCTTAGGTGGGGAGTCCCCAGCCTTCAATTGTATTTATTCTTTTTATTAATAAAATTTGCCTGAGGTACCGTCCTCTTTACCCAAAAAAAAATGTATCTATATTTGAAGCAAAAGATAAAAGGACTTTTAAATTTATTAAAGTGGGGCTAGGGAATTTAGAAATCTCCTATTTATGCTTTGTAGATGACCCAATATTCTTGGATAAGTAGACAAATGAAATTGTCTTGGGCAAAATTCAATTTCTTAGATGTTTTTATTTAGCTTCAAGTTTACACATCAACTTGCTTAAAGGTAATATTTATGGTGTTGGTGTCAGTTTTTGAGAGCTGGAAAGAAATTTAGTATGATTAAACGTAAACCTACAAAAACTGCATGCATCTATCTCATTCTCTTAATTTGTTGTAATATTTTGTACAAAAAAATTGTGATTCATTTTATGACAAATAAAAAATCATTTGAACCATAAAGTAAGGGCTAATGTTCAATTATCCAAAGCGAGTGTTGAATGAGCTTAAGAGGCTTAGTAGGAATTCTTTGTAAATAGGAGCTAGTTGATTGAAAATTTTCTTAGTTAGTCAGAATAAGGTGATTGTGACGAAACAAATTAATGGATTAGGATTGGCTTCTTTGCTACTAATTAATATTTTCATCAAAATGTTGTTGCAAATATGTTAATGAGTTGGACTTAATACGAGTTAATTTGGTTAAAAATATTCATGGCAAGGATGGTTAAATTCAAAAAATCAACTCAATTTATTACAACATGATATGCAATTGGTCAAAACATTTAATGGCTTGGTTGATAATGATTTTGATATGGAAATGTATATGAATAAAACAAGTGGGTAATATTGATCATACATATTTTTAGATGGAAATTTGGGTTTGACCTCCCTTGCTTCTAGATTGCCTAAGTTTAAGATGGTGGATTCTTTTAGGCGAAAGCTTCAAACAGACAATGGCTTAAAGTTGTTCTCGCCACATTATGGATGATTTGGTGGTACCAAAACAATTCAATTTTCAAAGAGAAGAGGTTCATGGAGGATTCAATTTTTTTAAGTTATTGTAACTATTTTTTATTATTGGTTATTGTCTAGACTCTAGAGGTAAGAAGTTTAATCCTTCTTGGATAGAATGGTTCAAAACCCATATCTGAGTCAATAGAACTTCTACACCAAAGTTTATTTTAAGTAATATGATCTTTTTTTCGGCTTAATATGAACATTTTTCATTTTTATTCCATCTAAGATTGGCTTTTTCCATATTATGTGAAATGATAAAGTATTATAGATTTATTAAGAAAAAGCTCACAAAAACTCAAAGCATTGTCCCATAATGCTTTTAAAAACTATTATGTTATTTTATTGTCAACTAAAACCATTATATTTTGTGATTTTTATTAAAGTAATGTTTCGTAGTGGTTTTATATTTTGTGATTTTTATTAAAGTAATGTTTCGTAGTCGGATAATACAAGAAAACCGGTTAAATAGCCTATGTTGAACGAAAATAATTAAATGACATTGTTAATTTACAAAAACTGTAAGTGCTATTTTAAAAAAACTACTACCAAACTATAATACTATTAACGATATCTAAAAACTGAATCTACAATTCCACGTAATCTTTATAATTTAAGTCAATGCTTTCGTGTACTTATTTTAATTCCCTTTATCCTATACAACCTGTTTTTGCTTATCTGGTTGTGATATATTAGTTTAGTTAAAATTAGAAAATAATCAAAATATAATAATTTTAATGCACAAAAATAACATAATGATAATATGTTTTGTTTTTCTTAGTTTTCCTTATTATATTATAATAGAAAATAGAAAAAATGGTACCTATTAGACCAAAAAAATTGATTATCAACGATATATGTCTGATATAATTAGATTTTAATTTAAACCTCATATTTACATATTCCCAAATAGATAGTTAGCAATATATTAATGAACAACTGAAATGAATTTCAACGTTTATGGTTTCTAGTAGAATAATTACAACATATCTCATTTCGGTAAAATTGATTTTTTTTTCTTGTTAATAATTGATATCTGTGTTCTTATAGGTAAAATTATATGTTCAATTTGTTATATAATCTTTAATTTTGAATTGTGAATCATAATTCATACATTTGTATTTGATAAGAGTTTGTATTTATTTCAGAAAAAGGTAAAAATGACAGCAAAAAAGGGAAAACGAGCAGAAAAGGAAAAGAAAAAAAGGCATGGTCAAATTAGGCCTCGAAGACTCCTCTCCCATCATCAGTTTCGACTATCTTTATCGATATCCTTCCCATTTTTTTCTTTTACTTTTCTTTTTATTTTATTTGTGTGCCAATTCCATTCTAAAAAAAAATTGTGTGCCAATTTGTTCAACTTTAACTGTTGAAATTTCTTCTTCATTAAATTTAAATTTGAAGTAACAAAAAATATAATATTTTTTGGAATATATATATATATATATATATATATATATATATATATATATATATATATTTCTTTTTTGTTATTTTATTCTACAACAAATAAAATTATTAATTTTGTAACAAACATTTAGGTAAAATAATTACAAAACAGACCCAAAAAGTAAAACTTTAATTACTCATGGTTTAAATAAATAAATTATTGTAAGATAAAAGGGAACTCATAATCATAAACACATAATGTCGAGTTAAATCTGCAAGTTAAATAAGAATTTTAAAAATAATAAAAAACAGAATTACAAATCACAAGTTACGTTCCTAGAAACTCTTGCCATGCAACTGACACACACGAGTGCCCTACGAATCCCTCTTTCTTTATACACATACCTTCAAAATTACTCTTTAGCCCTTGATATCTATTCAACAAATAAAAAAGAATTATTCCCATAAAAATAACTAAAAACACCCAAAACTATTTATATAAGGATTTATTGGTGCCAGATTAGGATATAAGCTATATATTAAATTTAGAATTTAAAACATAAAGCGTTTAATTGCACAATATTCTGTATATTGTTGATTCGCTTATTTCCCATGAGTTACAAAGTTGTTTAATTGGTTTTCAATTTTACCACAAAATTTTATCTTTATATACTAGTGTTTTAATACTTTAATATTGTTTAATCTAAATCATGTACTTGTCTACATACATCAAAATTCATATATCGACCCTACTAAAAAGACGTAAACATCAAACACAAGAATATTCAAAAACCATAAAAGAGAAAGAAAAAAAACATTTTCTTTTTGATGTGTGTCGCATAACATCACCAAATTATTGAAAGTGCGACATGACCCCTCCTTGTTAATTCAAGAATAATTGTGGGGTCATTTTATAAAGAAATTAAATGCTTGGAATATACATTTCCTATGTGTAAAAATGCTAGTAAATTTAATGTATATTCTTCTTATCTTTCCATGCCTTAGCCCACAATCAAACGGGGTTACTTTTTGTACACTTATATTAAGAGCTCTCTATAGATAATGAAATGTCTAAAAATCGCTTCAATGAAATAAGGTAAAAATTAATATAATAAAAAAGAATACAAACATTTTCATAATTTTTCTGACAATGGAGATAACTGAACTAGTCTTAAGAGAAATTGCCAAAACCAACGATCAAAAGATATGGTAAAGAAGTAAATGGTTGTTTGGTTTGTGGATTTCAAAACCTAGGATTTCAAATTTAATTAAATTTTAAATTCTTCAAAAATTGAAATCTTAGGATTTAAAATCCTATGACCCGTTTAGCTGGATATCAAAACCTTTATGAAATTTGAAAAAATAAACGTTAGAACCATCATCATTAACTCGTCGATTGTTAACCAATGACGGAGAATATAGGACAAAACAGTTGACATGGAGTCTGCGGTGGAGCCAAATTCAGCGATACGGTGGTTGGAGGTGAATGCGGCGTCGAAGGTGGAGTGGTTAGAGGTGAATGCGGCGTCGAAGGTGGGGTGGCTGGAGGTGGAGACGGACGCGGTGGTGGGGTGGTTAGAGGTGGATGTGGCATCAGCGGTAGGGAGCCAAAAGTGGAGGCGGCGATGGTGGTGGGGTTGTCAGATGAGGAGGCTACAGTGTCAGTAGTGGGATGGCGGGAGATAGGGCATTGACGGTGGGGTTGTTGGAGATGGAGGCGATGATGGTAGGGTGGCCGGAGGTGGAGGCACTGTCGACTATAGGGTGGCCAAAATGGAGGAAGCGGCGGCGATGATATGGCTAGAGGTGGTCGCATCGACATCGATCGGGGTGGTTAGAGGTGGAAGCGGAGTGGGCGTTGAGGTGGTCGGATGTGGAGGCGGCGTCGGCGACAGTGGGGAGGCCGGAGATCAAGGCAGCAGCAACATCGGTAGTGGGGTGACCGGACGTATACAAGGCGGCAGCAGCGGAGTGGTCGGAGTTGAGGCGTCATTGGCGACAAGGTAGCCAGAGGCAGAGGCGATGTCGGCAGTAGGGTGGCCAGAAGTAGAGGCAGTCTCGACTGGGGGCGGGCGGCAAGAGGTGTATGTGGCATCAGTGGTGTAGTGGCCAGAGATGAAAAACAAATCTTTCATTCATGGAGTTTTAAATGTTATGGGGAGATAAGATATTTACAAATCCCTTATTCATGTGATTGTTGAGTCATTTTTATAAATACTATGCTTATACTTCAACCAAACGTAGGATTTCTCAAGATTTAAAATACAAATCCTAGAAAATCCCGCACACTAAACGGGGCCTAATATTCATTGCTAAATCTATATGCAACAAAATTAGCAACAACTGTAATCCTCGCTAATAAAGCCAATTTGTGGGATAATCTGTGGGTTACATTGGATTTAGTATGTCTATATTTTTGACATTGTTTCTATAATTTCTATAAAACATAGGGATGACTTATGTTAATTTGTTATTAGATAGGGACCACTTCTGCAAATGTATGAAACATGAGAATGATTTTTGTAATTATTCTATAATAGAAGGACCATTTATGTAATACGTTATGTTTTTTTTTTGGAACGAAAAACCTACAATACAACTAAACTATACTTCTAAACCACATATTCTCACTGTGGTGATTGGACCATTGACTTCAAGAAAGGAAGACATGCACCTATGCTATTGGACAGAAGGCCTTCGGTATAGCTAAAATTTCGATGCACCAATTTCTGATGTTCTATAGAAACTAGTAATGAAACTCTTTGGTGTAGCTAAAGTTTTGAAACACTAAAATTCTTGATAATTAAGCAAAATAACATGGGAATAGAAACAATTGCTTTTTTCTTAAGCATTTAGCATGTCAAAGCAAAATAACGTATTTACGAATGACTGCTTAATCGTTGCTAAAATCTAGCAATTAGTAACTGATTTTTTCCATCTATTGGTACTTAATGAATAAATTTGTAAAATTTGTAAAAGATACTCATTAACGCTTAGTTTTCGAGTTTTGATAAACAAAAAAGGGATGGAAAATATGGAGAGAAAAATAAAAGGAAGGGGAAGGAAATGAAATTTTATTTTCATGTTTATGAGTTCGAAAGGAAATAAAGAGAAACAAATATTTTGTATGTTCCCATATTGAAAAGAAGGGAAAGGAAACATGCAACTTTACATTTATACCCCTAATAATAAACACTATTGACATAAAATAATCGTTTGTTTTCTAGATCCATAACCAAATAATAAACAAACCAAAATTTTATTAATCCATAAAACGAATATTATTCCATAAAATTGTCACTTGTTTTCTAGATCCATAACAAAATTATAAACAACCCAAAAAACAAATAAAAGTACTATATGTGTTTGAAACTATCAAACCAAAAAATACGACATACGATTAATTCTTTAACTATCATCCCAACTCACTCGCTTAGTTGCTCCCATCATATCTTTTAGTACATCAATATGTATGTTGAGTGGACAGCTAAATAATGTCATTGCATCTACTTGATTACGCGCCAATAACATGAGAACCCTTGGTATTTCATAGGGTTTCAAACCCGTTTACTCCAATTCTTTATAAATTTCTTCATTATATACTCTCGATTGTAGGCTCTCTATAAAATTCTATGACCTTCCCTCATGGCATTAGCCACATCTGCAATAACATTCATAATCTTTGTGTCAAATGCTTCATCTTATCTTCACGTTTTTATACTTCTTCGCATTTGAATTTTGCTCAAGTGAAAAACACGTTAGAGATAGCACTTCAATATCATCATCAACATCTTTGTATTCATTCTCAAGTGTTACATCATTAATAGCTAATAAGTCATCAACTTTTGCAATAGTTTCTATTTTGATGTTGACAGTTTTGTTTAATCAAACATGTTTCTCTTTCATAATTTTAGCATGTGCTCCCGATGCTCTATCCCTCGCAAATAACATATAATTGTAGTTTTCCACGTTTGTGTCTCCAAGGAAATTGCCTCAGGATTTTTTTTAACTTGTTAAATTTTGGTGTATTTCAAGATAATTGGAAGACATGGCTCGAATAAGGAAATTGAAAGGAAACATCGGTCAAAATTTTGGACAAAACTGACATCTAACAAAGGAAATACGACGAAAAAAGCAGAGGATATGTTGAACAATTACACCAACCATGTAATCAACACTACCAATTACACTAGTCGTGTAATTCCAGAAGTAACAAAAAGCAATGTACTTTGAGGGTTGATGTGTGGTAGGCAATGTACTTGGCTATTACACGACCAATGTAACTTTCCCGAGATAGCAGGGACCACACTTTTAGAGTTTTGAAATAGATTGACATATGGGAGCATTAGGCAGATCAAGGTTGAATATAAGACCCCATGTGAATGCTTATAATATTGGGGATGAAGTTGTTTTAGTTGTTCACTCCTTGACTATCATCTTGGAAGGAAGCTCTCTTAGATGAGGCACTTGCTCTATCAGTATTTGTAAGTTTTAATTTTGTAACTTTTTTTATTAAGTTTGTACTCTAGCCATGAGTGGCTAAACACTTTATTTTCTAGTTTTGTTTGTGTGAACTCTTTCTTTTATGTAGTTGATTAATATGTTTGATGTCAACTTATTGTTCTAATCTAGTAACTCAAGTTCTATTTACACTAAACTCCTAAATTTTATTTGGTTCATGTTGGTCATTTGAATTCGGTTAATTCTTGTATTATTATTTTATGCATAAAAATTGTAATGTTTAATGAATTAATGCTAGTAATGAACCTTATATTTGATTTTTTTTTTGTAAACTTGATGTTGCATGTTTCACACTTACGAGGTTATGAGAAGACATTGACATTATTGGGGTGACTTGTATTAAACTCATGCAACTTTTCAACTCATTCTAAGAGCTTATGTACGTTGAGCTAGTAAGAGTAAGATTTAGTTTAAGAACTTTTAACTAAATATTTTGACAAGTAAAGAAAAGCTATAGCTTGTTAGCATTTCTTACTACCAATTTAGGTAGGTTATGACACATTTTTGTACATCATTGTTGTGATAAACTTATATAAAAGATGGAACAAACACAAAACTAGGTTTTTATCAAATCAGAATCTTCACAAAACTAAAATTTTGATATTTCAGAATGTGTCCCATTTTTATTATCTGTCCTATTTCCAAATTCTATCTCATTTCAGTCTTGTCCCATTTTCAGAATCGGTGTAGCTTTTAGTTTTAGTATTTGATCAGTTTTTAAGGACCCACCCATTGTGTCACAAGCATTGTTTCAAGAATCGTGAACCTTCTAAAAAAAGGTGTATAACCATTAGCCCGTTTCCTTGAGGACTTGACCCCCGTTTCTACTATGCTATTTTTAGTAGTGTTACATTCCATTCCAGATTTTTTGTCCCCTATTTTATTATTTGTTTTTGTTGGCAGGCTCGACAAGCCTTAAAAATATCGTCCTAACAGTAAGTACTAAATTATGTTTGAAAAAAACATTGTGATATAGATGGTGAGGATCGAACCAAGAACATCCAATCACCAGCCACACTTACCACTAGTAAACTATAATTTATTTTTTGAAGCTTACACATGATTTAGTTTTTATAAATAAGTTCGTTCTTTGACCGGCCCAACAACAAAATCATGTTAATATCTTCTTCATAACTTGAAATTCTGTTTTTCTGCCATTTTAAGCTATTAAAGTTTCATTTTTACCCCAAAATGTCAAATAGTTATTTAAAAATCACAAGTAGTCATATCCTCTTCTTAGTAACATAATTTCTCAATCATTCTTTGGATAAAACATCAAAATTATTAGATCAAATTTATCATTCTTATAGCAAAAGCTTGATATTCATTTTGTTTCAAAATTACTATTTTCTTGGCCAAAATAGAGACATATGATCATTCTAAAACATAAAACACATCGCCTAAAGATTTTGTATGATTAATTTGAACTTAAATTAGGAGTACATGACCTAGTTGCCAAAAAATATGTAAACCTTCATAAACTTCTTTCTCCAACTTCTCCTTCAATTCTCTACCATTTAACAATTTCTATGGAGATTTCACAAGATTTCTCAGGCTCTTTATAATACACACGTTGCCCTAAGTTATAATTTAATCAATTACCCAAATCTATGTTGTATTTAAGTGTGATGGTTTTGAATTTAAATCCCTATAATTCCTTCTAATTGCTATCATTAACTCATTTATTATAACATTAGTAAATTGTTTTTAAGTGTTATTACACATTAAGAGGTGAAGCAAATACCCCTTTAGAACACACAACAACCAATTGCAACTTAATTGAATTAAACAACCACACCAAAGACAATAAAAAAGCTAGACAATGCATAAACAATTCATAGATCAAGCAAACGACTTTATGATTTGTTTTATGAATTCATGCATGTGATTTTCATAAATGTTAATACTAAAAGGAATAGTAAAACCAAACATCAAAGGTCTAAATATCAAATGTTTAAAAGTGTTAAAATTTTCATTTTATGTTGATCCTGTTTATTTGATCGATAAACACAAGCAAAAAGTAAAGAAACTAACATGCAATCATAGATCCAAAAGAGCCTCTCCTATTACTGTTTGAAATATTTGGGTTTATACAAAAACAATTTAATATAATATTAAGAATGCAACGAAAATAATAGATTTAAAATTTTTATTCATAAATCCTTTATCCAATTGGATCAAATTGATTACCAAGAACATTTTAATGAAATATAATGTTTGTTTATGAAATCGAACTACTATGAATATCAATTGGTAAGAAATGGAAGACCACTAGTGGTCACTGAAGCTGATTTTCGAAAGATGAATCCGGAGGACATTTACACCAATATGATGAGACTGCTGCCAAGGATTGAAATCAAAACTGATATCAAAGAGGCATACTTGGCTGCCCGAATATTCTTGAAATAGCTGGTGCTTGAATTTATGAGATTTGATGGTGAACTCTTCAAGATAGTCGACACAAGTCCGGAAGCTCAATACACAGAAGTTATCGACTTATCTTTACCGAACAGAAGGGAGAGTTGGAATCTCGGAGCCACGGATGATCCAGTACTGGGAGTTGTCTACAGGTCAAAGATTCGTTCGGGCTAAGCTTTTTCAAGATAAATGATATGTGAAAATCCCTGAATGCTTACTTGGAGAAATGCATTGAAGTTGTAGAAATTTTCAAGCATGCAACCCAAAATGTGAAAGTTGAGTTGCTGATGAGGATTGTTGTTCGAAAGTTCTGGGAAAGAGTCTAGAGATGGAGACAGGTGGTAAAAGATGAGTTGTGAAGGATTGAAGAAAAACCCCTCGGTTGGTTACCGAAGGGGGAATTGTTAATGTTAATTGTTTACCAACTTTATTCAGTGTTTTTGGTTTTTGCAAAACAATGTTTGAAAATGTTATGTTGGTTGTGTTCATTTGTAACTTTTACTTTCGATAGTTATTAATGAACAAGCATTCTTATCATTGTTGTGTTGAATACTCTTTCTATCGATATGAACTAAATATTATAATATCTTGTACACCGAAATTCAGATATGAATTTTGGTCACCCTTCAGAAGCTTCAAGCATAAAATATTTTTAGTTCAAGTAAAGACCTGCTACACATGATACCGAAATTTAGTTATGAATTTAGGTCATGAAGTTTCTCAAATCAACAAAAAGATTGAAGAATGTCAATACTGATTCAACAAACACCTAGAGTCAACAGAAGATCAAGTCCTTCCGCAAATCACATAAGCAACTCCTCGATACCGAAGATAACTTCTGATCTTTGGTTAACTCAGAATATTACATCATTTGAAGAGTAAGAAAAAGATGAAGATAAAGACAAAGATAAGCAGATCAAATTATAGAGTACAGTTAGGCTAGTCATTCATGTTTCCTAAAGTCAATGTGGCGCTTGTACTGTTCCGTTAGAGAACATTCAATCATAGGCCATCCTAGTCTCACTATGTACTTTTATCCGTAGAACAATCTAAAGTGAACTGGTCTGTAGTCCCTTTAGTCCGTATGTCTTTATCTGGTGGGATCTTTCCTTGCACTATAAAAGGAAGTCTCCACCATACTTCATCTTCATGGTTTAGAGAAACTCCTTTGTAACTCTTCTTATATGATATAAAACTCTTCATTCCATCAAACACTTTATTCTTCATGTTCATATAATTGTTCTTACTTATGTGTTATTAATTCCCACATTTAATCTTAAGTCTTTTACATTCCATCACTCCTAATCTTCGGGACACGACACGATCCTACCCTGATGAGACACGACATCATCCTACCCATATCACATCACATAGTTGGGACACGACATAGTCCTACCTGCAATCACAAACACAATCATAGTCATATGAATAAATCAAACAACTACTACATAACAGTCAATCATACAAGCTGTCTATGCATGAAACATTATACAATAAGGTGAGGATACTCATCTGTCTCAAGAACGTGTCAGTTAATGCTAGAATTCCTACACTCATAAGTCGAATCACCTAAATTCGATAACATAATATATCATAATCCACATCTCTCATTCTTAAGTGTTTGATTAAAAAGTCAGACCGGTCAACATCAGAAGTCAACGGTCAAAAAGTAAACGCTATGTCAAAATTCAACATCAGTGTGCATAACAGCGCTATCATACTCCCCTTAGCGGCACTAAGGAGTGAGATCATGTTTATAGGTTTTGTCTGAGTTAGCGGCGCTATCTAAGAACCTTAGCGGCTCTAACTCTAAAAAGTCCAATTCTGTCATTAAGTTCTTAATCGGTTTAGCCAGTAGCCATGGCTTTCCAAAACTCATCCATGAGGACCAAAGGCTTGTCAACAATCATCCATTCGGACATGGATAACCCATGCATGTCAAAACCTAACCCTAGCTTCTAGGAAGAATATTCATCCAAGGATTCATTGCATGATTGAAAAGGGACAGGGGGTAAGTCTTAGTCACGAACCAAAGGCTCCATAAAGGGGTTCTAAGTCGGGTTAGTGGCCTGGAGTTCTTCAAACTCCAACCATATCATCATAAATGTATAAACAATCTTTAAAATAATACCTATGCTCCAACTAAACGTAAATACTAGAGGATCACAGGTTAAAATAACTTATAAGGGTTCTAGGATCGAAGGCAAATCTAGAACCAAGTGTAGATGAAGCTTCCTTGCACAAAATCTCCTTCTTCATATTCTTCAAAAACCTTCCTAATTGCAAAAGGGAGGCAAGAATGGCTGAACAATTGGCTAGGGTTCGCCTTAGAGCTCTGAGAGTCCTCAAGAAACGAAATCTCAAGAGTTAGGGGCCTTTAATTAGGGGTTACGACCCATAATTAGGGTTTTGCTTCTGCGGCGCATAGCGTCGTCGCTAACCAGGGAAATTACTGGTGCTATCGCCGATCACCAGTGTATGAACTTCAGTGTACAATGCGTCACTATCATCCATAGATA